>OX411311.1:28773801-28845419 GCA_948150685.1 Rhaphigaster nebulosa
TTTTGGATGTATTGTAAGTATAATATTGCGGTCAAATCAGTCATTAAAAACTCAAATTTGAAAAAAAAAAAAATCTTCCATATAGGATATATATGCAGACAAAATACAATGCAGATTAATTATTTATAATCGATTTTTAACGAATCATACATTTTGACTGATTTAGTGTGGAGATGAAATGTATGCATTTTGATCTTGTTGTGGAAAATGCTAAGCAGGTCGTCATGACCAAGGGCTCACTCAGGCGTTTGAGGTAAGGGCTAAAATACTGAGAAAAACAGAGCACTACTTCATCACGGAAAATTTCAGCTAGTCAGTAAGGAAAACTAACCGTAATACGAAGTCTTCAAGTGGTGCTTCATAGCAGTGGTGCTAGCCCAATTTACTGTAAAAAAATAATAATAATAAGATGTAGATAGTTTTCCTGGACCAAGGAGAGGATGGAAAAAAACAACAACAAAAAAACCAAGCTATATTTTTATATTAAAGAATGAATATATCGGTCTAGGTGGCTTCTGCCGAAACAAGTACTGCAGAGAGACAAGGAAGGATGACAATTAAAAAAGATAAAGTAAAATACAAAAAAAATAAATAAGAATCTTGAAGTGATGGATAGTCGACTGTATTCATGTATACAGATTATACATCAGTTTAAGTATTAGTCAATGCGACTCAAAAACAAAATTTTTTTTTTTATAGCCGATGTTTGAGAAATTATCAACAATTAATAGTTATTACTACAACTAATAAATGAGTGATTAGTGACTTATGTGACTTATTACACGCCGCTCTAGCCCTCAAAATGGCCCAAATGCAAGCGTTGGCATTAACAAACAAGTTTTTTTTTTAATTTGCATTGACTGATTTCCAAAGTTATGTATAATATTTTCATAAATTTTGGGAGTTTTTGTTTGATTGCTAGCTGAGATAATAAAAAAGATAAA
This sequence comes from Rhaphigaster nebulosa, assembly GCA_948150685.1. Classification (NCBI taxonomy): domain Eukaryota; kingdom Metazoa; phylum Arthropoda; class Insecta; order Hemiptera; family Pentatomidae; genus Rhaphigaster; species Rhaphigaster nebulosa. The sequence continues at coordinate 28,774,746 of OX411311.1, forward strand.
GAATAATAATCGTTTATTTGCTTGTTTTTTAAGGGAGCCTTGTTAATTATTTATAATTAATTTCATCTTTAGGTGAACTGTCTTCCAACGTCACTTTTCAGACTCAGATTTTTTTTGTTATCACGAAATTTATTGAATTCACTTTTAAATTTTCAAATTTTTGGCCTTAGTCCGCCTAACGCGAGAAACCCATTGAAGCGCGATAAAGGTAATGAATAGTAAGTGTTCTTACAGGCTTTGCTAGTAACCGCTTTGATCTCGTTCACTGCTTTATAAGCCTTGTTACTTTTCCCTTCCTTTTAAGTCTTGATTTTGGTTTAAAAAAATAAATTCCTGTAACGACATCGATAAAAATGCTTTTGAATCTAAAATTATATTAATTTTCCTTTTACCTCAGAGGGGTATCATGGAAAATATTAAATCGAAGTTTAATGGAAGATAAAAAATAAACAAATCTATGCTCTATTAATATATATATATATATATATATATATATATATATATATATATATATATATATATATATATATATATAAGTTAAGCGTCGGCAGCTTCAAAAATAAAAAAAAAGGAAAAAGGGTTAAGTAATGACACGCACAGTATCCGAAATAAGACTAACTTTATTCAGCTCTTAATTCGCCTTTTTTTTATATAACAATTCTGACTGTTGTTTACAGCCGTATATGGTATTAAGGCTAATACTGCTGCACTCCGGGCCTTAACTTCCCCCTGCCAGTTTACGAACATTTCGTAAACTTTACAAATACATAGGAACGAAGTGCATAGTATTCAGCCGTTAATACCTTACAATCCAAACTTATTAACTATGAATAAACTTACATTTCCCTGTAATCACTGCACTCACATTTTAACACTATGTCCATAAATAGTAAATGCAAAAGAAAAACACACAAAACAAAAAAAACAATGGCCCTACATCAAAAGAAAATAAAAAAAAATAACTATACAAACTAAAAAATTTTCCGTGCAACCTAAAGACCAAATAAAATATAACTCTTCTGGACTCCAAATTCGCTATTGTACATGTTCCTGTGTACAATGGTTCTGTGCGCTGAGACGGGGGCACTCCAGCTCGTTACGGTAGCTCTGACTCTACTATTGGCAGCTTTAACTGCTCGATATGAACTGTCCTTCTCTTTTTAGGTTCACTGACACTCTCAATGGTGACAGTGTTATGTTCCCTAATTATAATCACCCTGAATGGCCCCTCGTATCGCAGCGGCTCCTTTCCCCTATTGGAAATTATCTTCCGATAAACTATGGACCCGATTCTTATCTCCCCCATCGCGTCCTTTACACGTATATTTTCCCGCGCTACCCTACCGCGCTTCTCCTTCTCAATTTTCGTTCGAACTTTCTCCCACCGTTTCCCTAATTCAATTCTGTTAATTAACAGGTCTTCCGCAATTTCCTCGTTACCCGTCGTCCCTCCGTAATCCCTGCTTCCAATCCTCCTCATGACTAATTGCTCCTATCCGTGCTCTACCGTCTTTTATACGCTTCTGGCAATCGTAACTTCTCGTTCCTATCCTCATGTACCATTTTCCCTTGCGGATCCTAACCCGCGCGCCTACTCTCCCCAGCAGATCACAGCCAATAATCCCCTGGTATTCCCGGGGCATACTCCCTACTATATGCACCGCTAATGTGCCGCCTTTAACTCCCCATCTGTTTAGTCCCAACTCCGCTTCCCCTTCTACTTTACATGGGCCACCCAGGGTGATTAGTTTACAAGTACATACCTGCGTCTGGGGTGCCCTCTCTCCTCCACACAGCCTCTCCAGCGCTCTTCGGGTCATGATGGTGTTCATGATGTTCAGCTTCCCGTGTCCACCAGGCACCTTACTCCTTCGGCTGAGTAGGCTTGCTGGTTGCCTATCATATGAGTATATGATAGGCAACCAGCAAGCCTCCTTTGCAATATTCTGACTTACTAACAGACGGTCGCCTCTCTGCTGGCACTCCCCTCAGATCGCCTCCTCTGCTCTCCATCGTCTGCTTCCTCCGTTCTTCCGGCCGCCTCTGGTTCCTTCGGTTCGTCGGCCTTCTGGTCCGCCCGACTCTTCTTCCGACTCGGATGAGCCCGATGCTTCAGACGGCTCTCGTGATGATGCGCTCCTTCTTAGCGAGTCGTCTCTCCTCCTTAGTCTCTGAGCGTTCACCTCCATTGGTTCAGCTCTTGGTGGCTCCTTTCTCTGGAAAAGATACGGGCAATGTCTTGCGATATGTCCCTCAGTCCCGCATTCGAAACACCTGGTACGTGGGCACTGCGCTACCAAATGTCCGCTCTTTCCACATCCATGGCATTTCCTGTTGTCTCCTCCTCTCGTCCTGGTCTGGGGTCTGCTTTGACTCATCCTTTTCCCCGGTCCTGCTACTCTCTCCGGGTTGCTGTAAATCTGACCCTTTTTTCTCCAGGTTGTCAGCGTATTTCCTGGGCGCCCGTAGGTTACCTTGCTCCACCCCGCCTCTTCTACTTCCATTCGGGTCTCCTCCTCTCTTGCGCTGCTGTCCACCATTTCTTGTGCACACTCCATGAATGAGCGGTCTCCTGGGAGGCCACCTTTAGTCCCGGTTTCTTTGGCTAACTGAACCTTTAGGATGGTGGACACAAATCCCATCCTTCCTTCTGTCTCGGCCGCACTCACCGTCTCCCTCATCTTCTCCGTAATCTGGTTAAATTTAGCCAACAGGGCTCCGGCGTACTGTCCCTTCGTCTGCTGGGGAGTTTTTACCTTCCTGAATAGTTGAAAGATATCTTCTTCTGGTGTCCACCTGCCGCCGCCGTATGCTTTCTTTAATCTGTCCTTCACTACCGGCCATGGTGTCTCCTCATCCGCTTGTATCTGGTTCAAGATACTGCGCTTGACCCTACACACCAGGGCCGCTTTCAGGGCTTCCGCGTCTCCGGGGTTTACCAGATCTTCTCTTAGCTTGGCCTCGATTCGTGCTATTAGGCGGTCACCTCCTTTTATAAAGTGATTTAGCTCACCTATGTCCCCCGAGAAGCGTTCCAGAATATAAAGTGTATCTTTATATTTAAAGTGTATACACAAAGCATTTGCATGCGCCGCGGCTAGCGAGTCTTGGGGCAATGGCGGAACGTTCTGCACGTTCAGGACCGCCGGTCTCACCACTCCTTCGCTGGTCATTACTTATTTCCTTTTTTCCGTATCGTCTTTTAAGAGAAAAATAAAAAAATCTTTTACGAACGCTCCGTCCCGGGTTTCGGCACCAGTTAAGCGTCGGCAGCTTCAAAAATAAAAAAAAAGGAAAAAGGGTTAAGTAATGACACGCACAGTATCCGAAATAAGACTAACTTTATTCAGCTCTTAATTCGCCTTTTATACATTCTGACTGTTGTTTACAGCCGTATATGGTATTAAGGCTAATACTGCTGCACTCCGGGCCTTAACTTATATATATATATATATATATATATATATATATATATATATATATATATATATATATATATATATATATATATATATATCGAGCGAAAAATTAAAAAAAAAGAAAAGGTTTTAATAATAAACGCAATGAACTCAGAATGATAACTGCCTTTATTGCTCTAGTAATCCTACATATATATCTTTGGTTTGTTTACATAAAAGCTCTTTAGGATTAACGTAAATATTGTTGGTCCCCAGGACTCCCCCCCGCCAGTATCGAAAATTTTCGGAACTTGGAGAAGAGGGACGCCAAAGGCCGGAAGGCCAGCAACAGCCAACGTACATAATGCTGAACAATAATTACAACAAACCAAAAAAAAATGAACTTACAACCAAAATTCTCTTTTTCACTTTCGATTTTTGATTCACTGCAACACTTATGTTTTAAACAAAAATAGAACATTAGTGCGTATTAACGCACTATACACAAAAAGAAAAGGAAAAGAAAGAAAAAAAAATAGATACTTCATATAGTAAAACATAGGTCCACATTATATATACACTCATAATAACAAAAATAATAAAACAAAATGTATGCCTCTGTATGACGGCCAGGACACTCCAGGCCGTTACGAATGGTCACACTACTCGAATGGAAGCTTAAGTTGTTCAATATGAACATTTCTACGTTTCCTGGGATCTTTAATGTGTTCAATGGTTACAAGGTTATGTTCCCTAATTGCTACCATTCGGAATGGCCCTTCGTAGCGAATCAATTCTTTCCCCCGGTTGGAACTCCGTGGTCTATACACGACGGTCCCAATTTTGATCCTCCCCATGGCGCTTTTGACCCTGAGGTTTTCTTTCGCCACTCGGCTCCGCTTCTCCCGTTCTAACTTATCCTTCACTTTCTCCCGTAACTTTGCGATCGATATCCGATTCATAACCACCTGATCTCTTAATTCGCCCTCAACAGTTGTAGCTCTAATGTCCCTCCGCCGTTGTCGGAAAATCACTTCAAAGGAAGAAAACCCAGTAACTGAGTGAATGGACTCGTTATACGCCGCGATCGCCTTTTCCATCGCCTCATCCGGCTCTAACCCTTTATCCAACTGATAAATACGCAGATGGTCGCTAAGAGTACTATGTAATCTTTCGATGACTCCTCTACTCTTAGGGTGCCTCGGGGTGTTAATTCTCCAGACAATGCCCAGTTCGTTTGCTTCTGCCCTGATCTTGGCGTTGTCAAACTCCATTCCACCATCAGAGGCGATCCTATCGGGTACTCCGTAGACATTAAACCATGCACGAAGGGCACCTAGGACTGTATCCGCCGATTTCTCATTTATTAGATGGGCCGCAGCTACCTTACTAAAGCAGTCTATTAACGTGACCCACTTATAGCCCCTCCAGGAGAATGTATCGATTTGCAGATCCGACAATTGCAAGTGATTCTGCAGTGGGCGTCTCCTCTTGTACTCCTTTGGGAGGATGCCTATCGTATTTAGTAGATAAACAAACGTCGCATGCCCCCACGACCTCCCTGACAGTCCTCTTCATATTCCACCAGAAGTACCGCCGCTTAAGTGCTTGCAAAGTTTCGGCGATTCCCCTATGATTAGTTTTGCCCTGGTGATATGCTACGGTGATTTCGTTCTGACGTTCGCTCTCTCGGATCATCTCTACCATCAGGGTACATCGAATGAAGTTGCGGTCCACACCCAATCTTTCTAACCGCCATAACCGCTGCACTTTTTTCCACACGGTGGCATTTCCTATATAAGTGGGATTTTCTTCTCGGCTTGGAAGCATCCTTCAGTACCCGACAAATATTCTCATCGTTGACTCCGGGGTGTGACCAGATGGTGATGATGTCACAATTGCCATATTTGGAGAACTCCATTTTGAGAAGTCCCGAGGTCCTGGTTTTCCAAATGACCTGGCGTCGCATTAATAATCTCCTCAAGTTGCGTCATCTCGATCGGCCTGTCTCCCACTCATGTTTCTTCGACCTGGTTTTCATCCTCCTGCTCGCTACTGCCGGTACTCTGTTCCCCTTCTCCCTCCGGAGTCCATTCCTGTAGGAACTGTCTAATGTCCCGTGACGATTCTTCTCCCGCCTCGTCCACCGCGTTTACCATTATGGCCCGGGACAGCCAATCGGCTACCACATTCTCTTTCCCGGGTTTGTACTTGATTTCCAGGTTGTACTGTCCCAAAAACTCCTTCTACCTAGTGATTCGAGCGGATGATTCCTTCATCTTGCCCACCCACTGCAGGGCTCTGTGGTCTGTATGCACCGTGAACTTTCTTCCAAATACGTAGGGTCGGAAATGGTCTATTGCCCACACTATTCCTAAAAGTTCACGCTCTAGTGCACTATATCTGGTCTCGGCTTCCGTGAGACGCCGACTAGCATAAGCAACAGGACGATCTCCTTTTTCCCCATCTTGTGGCAAAACCGCAAAGTTCTCAAAGTCAGGGAAGGCAAGTACTGGTTCCTCTTGCAGCCGCGCCATACATTTGCGGATGTTATTCTCCATCTCTGGGGTAACAAAAATTTTCTGTCCTTTTTTGAATAGGTTGTTGATAGGTACCAGATATTCCGCCATTTCCGGGACAAAACGTCGGTAATAATTCAACGAGCCTAACAGCCGACGTATCCCCTTTACGTCTCTCGGTACCGCCATCCTGGAAATTGCGCCCACCTTGCTCTTATCAGGTTTAACTCCCTCCTTCGTAATGGTGTGTCCCAAGAAAGTAATCTCCCCTTTTCCTAGCAGTGACTTTTCAGCGGAGAGCTTCAGGCCGAATTCCCGTATCCTATTGAACACACTCTTGAGATCCTCTATATGCTGCTTCTCGGTCTTGCTAAACACCAAAAGATCGTCCATATAGACTTGACACACATCTTCATCCACTCCTCGGAGGAACTCATCCATTAATTTCTGAAAGATAATGGGCGCGTTTTTTGACGGCATCCTAGTAAACTGATAATGTCCTCTTTCGAATGTGAACGCCATCTTGGACTGATCTCTCGGTTGCATCTTGATCTGATGGTATCCCGCCTTTAAGTCTAGGGTGCTGAACACTGTTGCCCCGCTCAACCTATCTATGATATCCTCGAATCGTGGGATGGGGTACTTCTCGTCTACCGTGTTTTCATTCAACCTCCTATAATCGATCACAACCCTATACTTCTCTTCCCCAGGTGCGCTCTTTTTCTCACCGCCCTAAGTGGACTATTGTACGGTGATGTGCTGTCCACAATGATTCCTTGTTCTTTAAGACTTCTTATCTCTTCCCTTATGTGCTGCCTCAACGCCTGCGGGTATCGCCTTTCTTTCACATACGTCATACGCTCTTCCTTTAACGGTATTTCGTGAACGGTTTCTCTCGTCGCGCCTAACCGCTCGCCCTCCTTGTGAAAAATGTCGTTAAAGTCCCGCCGGATTCGTACCCTCCAATCCTCCTCCTGGTTCACCGCGCCTACACAAACCATCGCGTCTCTCACCCTCCCGTAACACTTGTACGACTTACCCCCTATCTTAATGGACAATTTACCATCCTTATTTCGCACCCGAGTTCCTAATCGATTTAAAATGTCACCCCCGATTATCCCTTCATAACCGCGCAACATATTCCCCACCACGTGAACTCTTAATTTGGTCCCTGTTTTAAACCATGCCCCCAGTTCCACCACCACATCCCCCTCTACTATACAAGGGCCACCCAGAGTAGTCAATTTACCTGTACCTGGAGTGTCCCTTTTCGCACCGCCAACTTCTCCACCGCCTTCCGACTCAGGATTGTGCCGGAGCTCCCAGTATCCACAAGGCACCTGACTCCTTGCTCCACCTGGATAATAGGCAAACCGCCGCGTCCTCCTCTCACACTGCAGTTCACTATTGTGCGGTCGCCTCTCTGCCGACACTCCCCTCAGTCCTCCGCCAGCTGCTTCCTCCCTGTCTTCACCCGTAGTCGTCCACTCCTGCGACTACTCCTGTCTCCTTCGCCTTCGCTGCTCGCCGGTCCTTCTTCGTCTGTTTCTGAAGTCTCTTTCGACACCGGGGTCGTCCTATGTCTTCGCAAAATTCTCTGGGCGTTCACCTCCATGTGAGGGTTCCACCCTCTGCTTCTCCCTGCGAGAGTACATATAAGGACAATGCCAGGCAATATGTCCTTCTGTGCCGCACTCAAAGCACTCCGTGCGAGGGCACTGAGCAACCAGTTGCCCCGGCTTCCCGCAACCATGTCATCGCCGTTCTTCCCTTCTGCTCTGCTCACCTCGTTTTCTCATGCCTGGCCTCTGCCTGTCGCTTTCTGTCTTCTCCCTCCTATGAACTTCCGTCTCCTTCTTCTTCCAGACTGCCGGTGCGGGCCTTGGTCTTCGATACGAGACTCGATTCCATCCTATCTCTTCTGGCTCTGGCCGTGCTTCCTCATCCCTTGCACTAGCATCCATCATTTCCTGGGCGCATTCGATAAAATTTTCTCCCGGGGTAGCCCTTCCTTCTTTCCTATTTCTCTCGCCAACTGTATTTTTAGTAAGGTGGATACAAAGGACATTTTGAATTCTACTTTTGCGGCGCTCGCCGTCTCGCGCATTTTCTCGGTGATCCTATTAAACTTCACCAGTAACTCACCCGCGTATTTTCTATTGCTCTGCCGCGGGTGTTTGCCTTCTCGGAACAGCTGAACGAGGTCCTCTTCCGGTGTCCATCTGCCTCCTCCATAGGCCTTCTTCAGTCTCTCCTTGATGATGTGCCAGGGAGTTTCTTCATCCGCCTGAATAAAGTTTAATACATGCGCTTCACGCGACACACTAGATCGACCCTCAACAAATCCGCATCTCTGGGGTCTAATACGTTCTCTGCTTTTGTAACCTCTATTCTATTCATTATACGATCTCCTCCTTTAAGGAAATGGTTCAATTCTCCAATTTCTCCATTGAACCTTTCAAGGTCTGAGATCGCCTCCTGTAAGCCCTGTGCCGTCACCGCCCTTACTTTCATCCATCCTAAAGTATTTGTATGAGCTTCCGCCAAGGTGTCTTTAGGCAACGCGGGAATTTCTGCTGGAACCTGCAGCACTGCCGGCTTCAATAATCCATCAGTTGCCATGTCTCAACACGACCTTAGATGAAAGAGCGGGGAAAAAAAAGAGAAAAAACAAGGCACTTCTCACACTACAAAAAAAAAATCGGCTTACCGCTCACCGCTTTCCCGCACGCTCGTTTTCCCAGGTTTCGGCACCACTTAGAGTTTATCGAGCGAAGAAGTTAAAAAAAAAAGAAAAGGTTTTAATAATAAACGCAATGAACTCAGAATGATAACTGCCTTTATTGCTCTAGTAATCCTACATACATATCTTTGGTTTGTTTACATAAAAGCTCTTTAGGATTAACGTAAATATTGTTGGTCCCCAGGATAAGACTTAACTTATATATATATATATATATATATATATATATATATATATATATATATATATATATATATATATAATGTGTATGGGGTCGGGGTGGCTGAGCGGGTTAACGGGCTTGCAAAAGTGCACCTACTCTCATAAATTCAAAGGTTGTGGGTTCGAATCCCGGTACCGGCATTATTTTAATTTAATTAAATTAATAATTCAAGAAATTTATCACCCCTCCCCCCCTCCCGGGTATGTGAGGCCCTTCAGCCTACTGCAGGCATGTCACATAGGCCGGGCGTACGAGTGATGACCCTACCCGGTGTACCTAAATTGATAATCGCGGTGTGGTTTTCTAGGACATAGGAAAATAGCCGCCCGAAGGTTTGGTACATGGACGGTCTGCTTCGTGGAAAGAAATATAGGTCCTCATGCTCCTGCTGTCTCCGAACAGCCATAATCCGTAGATCTTGACCGCGTTGTCAATGTCGTTGAACCTGAGTGAGTCGGTGGGAAGGACACTGCCGAATTCGCCTCAAAGGGACCAGTTAAGGAGCTACGGATAGCCTGCCGCCGCACCATGGAAACCATGGTTCGTAGCAATGTGAGGTTGGGTGACCCCCTCCAGGCTGTCTGTTCTCCCACAAGTACATGTCTGTACGAATACCACATCGTGCGGCCAAAGATCTCCATGGTCTATAGTGCCAACCGAAAATAAATAAATAAATATATATATATATATATATATATATATATATATATATATATATATATATATATATATATATATGATGTTCTTTTCCAATTAAAATATGTCATGTATAAGTTCAAATTGTTATTATCTGCATAAATTTGAAATTCTAGGTTATTTGAAATTTATAATGTAGATGATGAGCAACATTTGCTTATATGATTCAGCTTGAATCAATTATTATTATTATTATGCATATATTTTTTTGTTGTTTACAATGCAGGCTGCAGCGCTAATTCTAATCAAATCTGGCTGAAGTATATAATCATGATTGTATAAACATTTTTTGGAATTAAAAACAATAACGCTTTATAAAATTTTGTTTTAATTTAATTTATTCATATTGTTTTGTTTGTTTAAGTAACATTAACACTATTTATTTTAATGGATAATTTCAGCCAATGTAGGATCTTATACTGGATCGATGATGATATCAGATATCTGAAACATAAAAATATTTTATAATAATTAAACCTGTTTAAGAAAGATTTTTTTTCAGACTATGTAGGGATAATAATCTTTTTTTCTCTTATTTAATTCCTAGAAATTTGATATATCTGCAGTATTACATTTTAGGGAAGCCTATTATATTTATCATTATATTATTTTAATAAATAGTAGAGTTTAATTATAAATTAGGTAATGGGACTAACCTTTTGATTTGTATTTTAGTTAAACGCTAGTATCATACTAAAACTAAAGATATAAGCAAAACAAATTTTGCCATCACAATGGTACTCCAGGTAAGTAGCCCCGTCCGTTAGTGCTTCTGTGTACCTACGATATTAGCAAAGAAACAATTTCGGATTTCTACCTGAGTTCGTATGCAGACATAGAATTGTTTCTTACATAGTATGTTATGTCCTAAGAAGTTCTCCCAATAAAAAAAAAAATTAACACAGATAATCTCAAACAGGCAGGCGCCATTATCCAAAGAATTTATGGCTGGCTGGTAAGGAATGTCATTTATAACTTAAAGCAATTAGTTCAGGGCATGAAACACCCAAATGAGGACATGAAGGTATTGATGGAAAACAAGCCTTTGCGAGAAAGGACTCAGAAGCCATGCAAAAAGCATTAAATCATCAAGTCTAATTAGGAAAGAAATTGAGTCCTGAGAAATGAAAAATAAGGAGATATATGAAACTTTTCGTGTGTTATAGTAACTTTAGTATATATTTCATTTTTTTTTTCATATAAAAAATATCATATTCATTTTATTTGATTTCATTTTCAAAGGAAAGGCACAAAATTTTATCTAATCTTGACAAGGAACGAGTTGAAATCAACTAGGGGTTTCCTCAGGGACCACATATCTCAAGCAAATGAATTTACAGAAAAATTTCACCAGCTGAATGTGAAGTCCTTGCCTTGTGTAAAGTGTTACAATGAAATCAGAAAATAACTAAACCTGAATAAAATATTACAGTAAATCTATAATGGGGTCTAATAAGCCTACAATTTGTATGGGTTCGACTAGAGGATTTCACAACAGACCCATATGGGTCGAGGAGAAGACGATTTTCCCACCGTTTAACTTAATTATACTAATGCTAATAATTAGGCCCCGGTAGTTGCCATTATAAGGCCCATTATACCACAGCTTTTCCTAAGCCCTATTATAAATTTTCATGATATTTTGTGTAAATATTGTATCTGACTTTATCTAGAATCACTTGCTCCATTTTTCCGATTTATCAATTCTTTCAGTAGAAAAAAAAAATGATTGAACAGTCAATTCTTCATTCCCCGTCCGTGTCTAGACCCGACCTTCCCAACTTTATTCTTCTAAATGAGATTTTTCACAGAGTGAATCAAGAGGTTGCGCTCTCATTACACATCGGTCTACCTCTAAACATTTGATCTCAAGGGTTTTCATAATTTCTTTCGAAAATCAAGAGACAAATATGTTTTTCCAGGCCTGTTACTTGTGTAACCTGGCATTCGGATTTTGGTTATCACAGCTCTTGGTTTCCCGCGAATCTCAACTGTCGAAAACACCAGTCGGCGGTTCGTTTTAGTAGCGTACTCGGCGTCAGCGTGGAATCGTCTAATTTCGATCGTAGTTTTACAGCCATCCATTGTCATTCCCTCGTCGTAGGTTTCGTGGTAAGTGTTGGAAACTAATTTTTTTCATTTGTTTAATGTGGTAGAGCGCATAAATTAGTTTAGATTTCCATATAATCTTTTAAAGACTGGTTTAAGTAAAGTTATAAAAAACAGGAAAATCCTAATTTTTTCCCGTCATTCCCCGTCCATCTTTGTCCCATAGATGAACGGAGAATGACAATGAATGGTGGGATCATTGTGGAAAAAATACTAATTATCAAAATGCCCTTGTTTGGAGGAGCATGAACATTCATTATTTATAGTGAGTTGAGTATAGTTACTTTTTTCAGACTGTTTGGAGTATTTTTTAGTTGTTGAAAACTCAGATTTAAAATGACTGGTAGAATGACTTATCATAACATCGTCTGTTGATAATTAACATCCAAAAAAAAATTGTAAGTTTTTGTAAAAAATTGTGTTTCCTTACATTTACATTGGATGGGACTGTAATTGCATACACCAGAGCATCCGCTATGTTCTCAGGTTTGAGGCATGGCCAATCAGGATGTTGCTTCACGAAGTAGTCTGTCATGGAAGTCCTACACATCCCAGGACTAATACTCTATATGAAACAATGAAAAAAATATTAATAAATAAATATATTAAATATACATATATATATATATAGGTAAATTTAATCAGATTCATTCAGACTTTATTAATCTTACCGTTACTCTAGTCTTCAATTTATGCTTAGTGATATCAGTGCGAAGACTTTCGGTGAGCACACGCAAAGCATGTTTGGATGCCCCGTAGATACCAGCGTGCTCTCTGATTGGTGCTCTGTGCCCTGAAATACTATATCAAAAGAGTTCATTTTTAATTAATAAATAATGAGAGGCGTCTTGTCATATCTTGTCTTTTAATTTGTATGTATATTACAGTCTTTAGGCACACTGCAAATAAGCAAATCATATTACTAAATTCAAGCCGTAAGTTAAAATTTGTCAGTATCGCGCCTCATGTGATTGGGGGCATAAATACTTTATACAAAAAAAACAAAGTTTGGTTTGAAATTAATCACTTGGAATACATTCCTGATATATCCTGGAATATGATCCTGATTAATGTATTACTAATATACGAATATAATATATTACTCAAGACACATAAGATATTGAAGATATAGATGAGTCAATGATTCAAGATATTTAAAAAATAATTTAGAATTTTGCGCAATGTCAAGCATGAAACTAACTTTTAGTAACGGTTAATATAATTTCTTTTGTCAAATATTTCAATATATCACATAGAAAGGCCATACTTAAAAAAAATATGAAATTATATAGGTATTTATTTTTAATTTAAGATACTTGTATACGATCAATTCATATTATTCATTGATTCATATGATTTAATTATTATATTAAAAATAATTTACAGTAATTTACTTATTTATTCCTGTTGCTCGCGGAATTATGATCGAACGGAATAAATGAATAACACATGACTGAAAGATCAACTTATAAAACCCAAGTATTTATTGTTTTAATAAAGTCCGCCTTAGGATTTTAGGTCATTTTAGACTTCCAACATATCTTATGCTACGTAAAAAAATTAAAAAAATATCGCCAGAACAAAACATTGCTTTTTGAAGTTCTAGGTAAGAAAAAGCCAGAAAATTAGAAAAGGGCTTACAAAGAGAAAAATTACGAGGTCAGCAAAGGGAAAATGTTGATCTTGTCAGAAGGAAAATTCCCAAAAGCGTAATACACGGCAAAGCTGACATTGCAGGTGTACAGGATCAAAAGCAGTTTTTAGGCGAAGAAAACAAACTGTCACTGTATTCTCGACACTTTGTACTTTCTAGGTCATATATATATATATATATATATATATATATATATATATATATATATATATATATATATATATATATATATATATATTTATTTATTTATATTTCGAGATTATCGTATATATTTTCTTCAATAAATTAAACTAGGTCAGTTCTTGAAATTTCTGTCTGTGATTGTCACATAAATTAATTATCTTATAATAATGACATGTCATGTATGGGAAAGAACAGTAGCCAGCAGAACTTCTTGTCGAGCCTCATGCGATCAGATTCGGAAGAGTATTTCTCAATAGGCCCTCTTGTAGAACTGAATAAAGGAATAAAAAGTTATTGAGGTTTTATGATGAATTGTCTTTATCAAATAAAATTTTAAAAGAAAAAATTCTGGTTGTTTGGAATTTATCTTAGAAAACTTGATCTTCTCCAGGGGTGGGCAATCTTTTACATACCAAGAACCAATTTTTTCACAGGAGAGTTCATATACACCGGATAACTCGAGCAGTTATTACATATTCTTAAGTTCATGGTTAGAGATTGGAAAATATAGATAAAGCTACAATCTCTGCTTCGAGGAAACGAAATAACGTAATCACACAATTAAATTAACTAATTTAGGGCAGTTTGTAAAAGTACCAATCTACCATAGTCAGTCAGTAATGGTCTCTGGTACGAGAGAGTGATCGCTTCGCGATGGTGCTACAGGGACCAGAGGGTATCATTTGCTGAAGATGTCTCTGGACCACAGTTGTTGACATTGAGAGCGAGATCATCTTGGAATTTGGATTTTTCTGTTCTCTCTACTTCATAAGATTCCTGGATATACTGATAGCATAGGGTACTAAGCCTAGGCCTAGCTACTGATAGGTAGGGAGTTGTGTTATTCATATTTTTTTTCTTTACCGAATCTTATTTTATAGCCTGTGACGGTGTGAGGCGACGTAGCTATTTAGCCTGAACACGAGATCTCTGTTCTCAAAAACACTTTTACTTTATTATGCAATAAGATTTAATTTAACTCTTAAAATACTTTTTTAAACTTGGGCCCGAACGACTTAAAACATGAAAAAACAATATCAATTGAGTTATAAATAATTCAATTAAACTATTTCAGTAACTTTTAATAAATTTTTTCTCTTAATTTTTCCAGTGGTAATCATTCACTATCACAAAATTACTAATAAATCTCACACTAAAAGAAAAATGTAGCGACAATTCCCTTAACAATGTACGTTTCTCAACAGTTTTATCCAGACGATAGACACATTGTGTTTGGTGTTAGAGGCTGAAAATAGAATTATCCAGCATCTGTCGGTTCTTGGCCTTCTTTCAATTCCTGCTGATTTTCCGGGCAGAGGGCCAATTTAGCGCCAAATTTATTCACCCCCGTTCCTCTTTGTAGCGATCCTGTATGCATGTCTTGTATATATTACATACATCCTTTAAAAATATATACGTTTTATATGCCTATATGGATGCATTACACTTGCATACTAGTTCAAAGGAATACAATTTTAGAGATTAATTAAGATTAAGTAATTAAGGCAAATGAAATTAAATTAAGGTTAAATAAGGAGTAAGCTCTTTACGTGAAAAAAAAATGAATCTAGCTTAAATAATAAAAATAAAAAATAGAACTTGGAACAACCAGCATAGAACATCTTCAGTGTTTTAAACCAGTACGAAGTATTTTGAGGAACATAAACACCAATCAGCTTTGACCGGAATGAGACTGAATTCTGAGAAATTAAAAAGAAGGAGAATCACCATAAAACATCGAGGGAAACCGTCCAAACTGTTCATAAAATTATCATGGACAATAGGACAATACAAAATTTATTCATACACGTAACAAGAAACGAGTTGTGAGCAACAACATTGATTTCTACACGGGTCATTGCCGGCTGAAATATCATCTTAAGAATATTCTACCACCCATCTGGGTTTAGAGGACGAAAAAACTACTGATAACTTTTTTGCTAATGTGAATTCTTTGATTTTATAGTACTGATGTACTCAAATTATCAAACCTGAAGACATTATAAAGGTAAAAACTTGGACCTTTTGTAGTTTATACTATGTTTAAAGTTTTTCTGAAATCTCTAGAGAGTAACTAAACCCATAAGGATTGAGGTTCCAAATGGTTGTCCTAGAAAATAAGAATAAAAATATTTTTTTAATAACTTACAAAAAGAAAAGTACATTTTATTTTCTGTCTTTTCCTTTAGTAAATTGTAAAACACTAATTCCAGACGATTTATACCAAAAAGGCTCATCATTCTACGATTGCCAACTCTCGCCTTGCACTGCACGATTGAGAGAGAAAAATCTTTTATTATAAATTAAAATTTTCAAGTCAAATTATAAATTTTTTGTTAACGTTTTAAAATTGTTCTGTAGAATTTCAAGTATAAATTAATTACACATCATTAGAAGATGTGTTCGGCGTAACAGTATCAGAGCTTGGTAGTACATGTGTATTATCAAATACAGATATTAGTCTGTACTAACATATAGTCCAAATAACATTATTTCGTTCTTCTATCGTTCCTATTTCTAAATATATATATATATATATATATATATATATATATATATATATATATATATATATATATATATGTTATAATATAATAGAAATAGACGAACTAAAACATGTATTTGCAAAAGTTTCAGGAATGCGTAGTGAAGGTCCCTTAAACAACGCATAATAAATTTCCTATATATTGTACGATGTTCTGTTCTGAGTTACAAGCGAAAAACCGTTGTATTTATTATTAATATATATTGCATGAAATCATTACCGTAATAATGGAAGTATGAAACCTGTCAAACAGCATTTCTAAATACTCATAACTATAGAAGTATTACTAATAATTATTAAATACATAAGGGACTATTTTGGTGGCTAAAACATTTATTGAAATATAAAATTCATTTCCATAAAAATTATAACGGCCGAAAAAGGTAAGTTTAGTTAGAAAATCGCAGTCCAGATATGATATCTATGTTAAGAGAACCTTAACCAGAGCGAAGCAGAGACGGGATGGCAAGTATATTATATATATATATATATATATATATATATATATATATATATATATATATATATTTATATATACTAATTATATATGTATATATATGTATATATATATGTATTATATATGTATATATATACATATATATATATATATATATATATATATATATATATATATATATATATATATATATATATATATATTCCAAAGAATGTATGAAATAAGTATAACTGATCCAGGCGGGATGTCAGACTATAAAAGGCTCTGAGAAAATGAGCCTACAAGTCAAAAACTAGTAAAAAGGCTATAATTACTAATAATACTATAATTACTAACTTTAATGGAAGTATGGCTCTGAGAAAATGAGCCTACAAGTCAAAAACTAGTAAAAAGGCTATAATTACTAATAATACTATAATTACTAACTTTAAGTACTAATTAAAAATTAGGTATTAATTTACTTTACCTTATATCTTTTTTTTAAAAATGTAAGATTGGTACTCTACAAGAGTTTATTGGGTTAATCATTCATTGTTTGTAAATAATCAGAGTTTAATTAAATAATCAGATTAATTATTTTTTTATAGTTTAAAAAAAAATATTTCCAATCCCAGTTATTAACTAATCAATCAACTAACTGCTTATACTATAATATAATCGTAATGATAAACGATTGACCTATTGACGTGAGAAGTGCTGTCTTTTATTGTTTAGTCGGTACTAAAACGATTTTTAAGTTTGTAATCCTGAATGAATAATCATTATCAAACTTTTATTTGTAACACTAACAAAACTACAGTTTTTTATTATTCCAAAAAAAAAAAAGTGAACACTTTTTCATATTACTTTTTTTTTATTCACACTTCAGTTTAAAGTGTCAAAAAATTTGACAAAGTAAAATAAATAAATTAACCTGTTAATATTAACGATGTGGCCATCGAGTATAGAGTGGTCCTTCATCAAACTCAAGGCCTCTTTGATACAGCTCATAGCTCCCAGAACATTTGTGTTGAGGACGGCTGCGGTATTTTCCAGGTTAATGTCTGGAATTAAATATATGAATTCAATTGTTAACTGCTAGAGATATAAATGCTAAATAATTGCTATTCAGGCATTATTTTGTAAACAAATATAAATAAATAGATTTTCAGGAGATTATAAACCAATTAAAAATTAAGAAAAACAAATATTCCGAATATATGATTATAAAACTTTAATACAGAAAGGAATCTCTATTAGGGTGCTGATTAGGAATTTCAACATTTCCGTCTCAAGTACATGTTAAAAAACATGTCTGTTTTTTTTCTTTTTTATCCTCAACTTGAAACCACTAATTCGAACAACTTAAAATATCCATTTTACATTAAATTAAACAATATGATATTACCTACAATTTTTATTCTAAAGATTTTGAGGTTTGGTCGCTTCGTTTTGAAGTGAACGTCAGTCGAAATTAGAAGACGCTAAGTAATCCAGTGAAATGGGGGTCAGAAAGAGGGTGGACAATTTTGGAGAAGTTCTAAAAATCAAATCATGCATGTTTTTTGGGGAGCTGATAATAAATTCAGCTTAATTATAATTCAGCTTTGCCACCTCAAATTTTTCACAGAAACATTTTAAAAAAAAATAATAAATAAATAAATTTCGACATTTCATTTTATAATGTTATTGCCATGAAGCTGCTGAACTATTTATATATGCAACTGTATAGTTGGTACAACATGCCTAATACTGTCCACAAGATTCTTGTATGGTAGCACTATAATTTGAGCTATTATTTAGTCTATTGGGATGTTCTCAAAAGAAACGCAGGAAGATAGGGAAAAACAATATCGAGAATATCGACTAGGCATCTCCGAAAGTTGAGTACGGTACCTTTTTTTTTTTTTTTTTTTTTCCTCCCCTGCCCGCTAGGTAGGTACCCATGAGGATGTCATCAACACGCTTCAAATGGCACTCAGTGCTTTTATTAATAAAAACGAGAAGATGCCATCAATATAGTGGCGAAAAATTAATATTTTATATTTTTTTATATTGCATGTTTTATTTGTATTTAATTTATATTTAATATAAAAATAAATATTAATACGATGTTAAAAGTTTTAAATTATTATTTTTTTAGTAAAATTACGTTTCATTAATGTTCATATATTTATTTTTTCAAGTTTCCCTTTTATTTAACCAATTATTTTCCATATATTTTAAATTATATTTGGAAATCTTTAATTCCCTTTGAATCAGGGTTTGCTGATTTCGATTCAGCATTAAAAAGTCTTCCACTGTAAATTATGAATGGATTCTTTGTATATATAAATTGACAAATTACCTTCTACATAATATATGTGTGAACTCATTAATAATTTATCAGACACATAAATTTTGATTTTAGCATAATAATAGACATTGTTTATCCCTTGGAATATGAAGAAGTGGATCAGACCCAATAAACTATTGAATACTTTTTTTTTTTTCAATAATGGATTTCCTTTTATTTAATTTTTAAATTAAATTATTGGATTCTTCTTGATAATACAAATCTATTTAAATCGATTATATTAAATATTTTTTAAAGAAAAATTTTAAGGACCGATTTGTAAAAATATTTTAACACAAAACGGTGAATGATAATTCTAAGTAAATCTTCATAACTAACTGTCAATAATACATGGATTCCTTTTTCAATAATACATGGATTCCTTTAAATTCATAAAATACTGTTCAAATGTATTATGAATTTTATTAAATTAATTATCCATAAATTAATCATATATCAGATAGTCATTACTTACTCATCATATCCACTAAAGCTGCAGTACCTGCGTTGTTGACAAGTACGTGGATTCCGCCAAAGTCCTCTTCTATCCTGCAGAAGGCATCTTTGACACTGGACTCTCTTTGAACATCGCAAATGTAGCCGTTCACAGTGTAGCCTTTCTCCCTCATTTCATTTTCCAGATCCTGTAATAATTTAGAATATATAATTTATAAGCTAGAAGTGTCATATATTCAAAATAGAAGTAAAAAGTGGACTCCATCTTCATAAGGTCATTGGAACAGAGAGAAATCTCAAGGACATTGTTGATATATAAATACGACCCGTTATTGAATCAATCAAGGGAGTGGGAGTAGAGTACTGTGCTACTAATCTCTAGGTCTCGGATTAGAGACTGGCTGTGGCAAATAATTGTTTATACTAATTAGTTATTGATTAATTATTTGCCACTTCTATAATTTTGTTTTTATTGAAAACTAGTTTCGAATGTTATACATTCATATTCAGTTCTAAAAACACACAACAATTCAAAAATCAGCAATTCAAAATACAGTTTGCTATTATTATACATACTAAATTAAATGTAATATAAATTAGTATTATAAAGCATTTATGAATTATGAATTAAATTAAGACAAGAAATCAAATACATGTTGGTACTCACCAAGGTTTAAGTAGATATATCAAACCGAAAAAAAATTGTATTGGTTTGGCCTCGCGCTGAACTAGCAATGGAAGAAAGGTGGGGTGTTTATAAGTAAACGGTTTAGGGGTCGGAGTTTTTCCAGTAATTTCGGTGAGTTTTTTCTGTTATTGATGGAAATAAATTTAAAATTGGACTATTGGAGATATTTATTTGGCCATTTAACCAAAAATCTGATGGATTTGAAGGATTTCATTATTTCAAGTGCTCCAAATATATTTAATTTGAGACTGTTTTCAACGCGATGAGTTTTTAACTCCTGAGTCTCTGATGAATTTAGTTTTTTTTTTCATTTAAATGAATTGAAAAGTTGGAATTCTCTGCCTTATTATTATATGCACGTAAATGTTCCCTTAATTACTGATTTAGTGATCTTATTTAGTCTGTTTTCAGTTGTGGATCGGCCCTATGGAATCGGAAGACCCTCCTGGGGCTCACCCAGCCTCTATAAATTGGCTACTCCTAATTGAGGAAAAAACCTGGCGGTTGAGCGTTGTATCGACCGAATCACGTCCTTGCACAACCGTTGGCTTAGAAACAGTACGGTCCTTGCCAAAGACTGAACCTTAACCTTAACCTTCACCGGTTGTAGTGGTACAGGTTTTCTTTTCTTTCTTTTAACTGACTCAATCATATAAAATATGGTTGGCGATATCAATAAGGAACGATCTCTCTCTTTGTCATTGAAAATTCATCAATACACTTATTTTACAATTGAATTCTTATATTCACCTGAAAAATTGTCTTTATTTGAAGTTCGAAGATACCAGTACACGGATTAGATTTCCACCATCTTAAGCCTTAAAAGCATATTTCAAAATCCGTTAATAGTTGCACTACTGTCAGTTCTCGTAGGATTTTAAACGGTAGATAAAATTCGCCTAGGAATAAAGTCAGATAGATGACAAATATTACTAAGCAGGAAATTGCATAGAAATGAAAAAATAAAATTAGATACGTCTTTTAGGCTTAAGGTTACCCTCTTTAGCCTAAAAGGCTTATTTCCACCGATTGTTACTACTGCAATGTCATTCTGGAGGGGCGCTCTATTAGAAGTTTAGATAACTTAACTTCCTATTCAATTTCTAATTGAAAATTAACTTTTACTTAATTTTAATTACAATACTAATTTTATATTTTAAAAGTAATATGTTTTCAAAATTAATAATGCAAATTATGTTTTTTATCCCTCTATACATTTTATAAAAGTATATCAGTTAAGCGTTCATTTGTTAGCTTCAAAAGCATAAGGATAAAGGAGGACTTAGTATAATAAATGAATTTTGAGTGACACTAAACCTGTTGCGATATATTACCTAGTTAATTGGGAACTTATCTCAAGGTTGCCATGTCATTGAAACTAATACCGTAATCTTATCAGAAGAATATTTGATGATTCTTTTAGTACTTCATGCAGTCATGTGAGATTTACTACACAACTACTTGCGCTTTTTATACATACATATGTACCCTACATAGCATGTATATATATATATATATATATATATATATATATATATATATATATATATATATATATATATATATATATACCCGTACAGACTAAAGCTCGACTAATCATTCTTGAACCAATTCGACCGTACCCTTCACACCTACGAAGATCGAAGCAGGTTCAAAACCATTGAGGAGTCGGCCAAGACACATAGATTAGGACAGCACAAGGTTGGCCAGACAAATACTACGAATTCTAATATTTGTTAAAAATAATTGTTATCTGTTAACAATAAAAAGTTGCATACAATACAGTTAAAAGTTTTTTTCTTGTATTTGTTCTTTGTATTTATTGATCTTTTTTTCAGGAGAGCGAAAACAAGTTTCAGATCAGAGTGTATTGTTTGTTGAACATAGTGGTCAATGTTTATATTGCAAAATTGTTGCATATTTTATTACCCTTTTAGCGATACTTATACATTTACGATACTTATACTAGAAAAGTATTGCCAAAATAATACCTCAGTAAAATCGAAATCAGCGACACTGGACTTACAAGATGCTCAAAAAAATCTTAAATGTTTTTACTTGAAACTATATAATTGAACTTTCATTTGTGAGGATGACCCTCGATATACAGTGTTATTGTATTCAATAATTACATGCTGTTTATATCATTTTCCTCTGCAAAAGACAATTAATAAACATTATTTATATGAAAAAAATAATATTTTTTGAATATCAAAAACAGACTTCTTGGTGTATAAACAACCAAAGCAGAAAATCTTTTGTAAATACCACTGAAAAAGGATGGCATCCCGAAAAAAATAGCTTTAAATATGCAACAGAGGAAAAAAAATATGAATCCATCACCGTTTTTTTTTTAGATGACCTCTTGTGTAGAGATTAATCGCGTTCAATGATTAATGACTGCATCATTTTCTTCTAATTAATTATGGCAAAATGATGTTATTTTTTGACATTTCTTTTGGATCAAGCATTAATATTAAACCCTTTCCGTATTCATATTTATTATAAAAAGTATTTGGAATCTAGTCCAAGCCTAGTATTAGAAATAAAGAAAAATACGCAAATTGCATTTAACCTGAAAGGATGCGAGAACCGAACGAATAAATACTTTCTATTACTTTCTCTTGCAGTAGCTATCAAGCAACGCTAATCCTCTTACCGTCAACTTCTCGATCCTCCTCGCCAGGGCTGCCACCTTCATCCCCTCCGCCGCAAGCCGATGTACAATGGCCGCCCCGATGCCCTCGCTGGCTCCAGTAACTACAGCCACTCTGCCCTTCAGAGTTACCATGGCAGCGGGGTCGTCAATACTGATCGTAATGAACGACACTGCTATCGTATTGCATAAAATGGACTATCCTTTATCAATAATCATGTAATCCTGATAAGAATTACAAGAAATGAACAGTGATAACTGGTGTTTTTAAAAACTCTAATTGTTCAAGATAAGCAGTTTCATGTTTTTAAATCATAAATATAACATGATTTTATAATAAATTTTATAAACCCGTTTGCACTTTGTGGTTTAAAGATTTTCGTAGGCCAATCGCAAGTAAGTGATGGTAAAATTATTTGAAAATAGAAATAATTAGAATGCTTCTCGTTAGAAATTTATTATATTTTTTTTTTACCTGTAAACCATTTTCGAAACTTTTCCGTGAATGACAATAATAAATAAGCGAACAGCAAAAAGTATTACTTTTTTTAAATATTTGTTTATATTATTAATATTATATTAATTTATTTATCGCGGTAAAGGTCAGCTAAGGACCACGCGTATGTCACATCATCTTTCTTTCAGCCCACACCTTCTCCATCTTTTCTCCCATTTCTCTTGTACGTTCCTCTGTCCATCTCCTTCCTTCCCCTCTTTTCCTTTTCTCCGCCGCTACGCAAAAGCCACTGTTTTTAACAATCTCCGAGTTCATACCCGTTGAAGCTAGTTGGCCCCGATAGCCTATTAGGGATCGCGTGAGGAAGGGTGGGTTGGGCAAGAAGTGAGGAGGAGGATAAAATTTTCTACATCTATTGTAAAGCTCTAAAAATATTACTGGCTTTGGCGAGGAATATAAATGTGTCGATAATTATTACATGTTATTGCCTGTATAGTTCATGTTAAATCTATTTGGTATCGATACGACATTTGTATCGATGATTTATTCATTCAGACTGTAGAGGCCATAGAGGTAGAGTCAACAAGAGCTAGTCTATGATATTACGGATTTTAGCTCAACTGCTTCCCAAGTGACCTACTCGACGCCTTTCACTTCGCTCTGTACGAACTATATCCTTTTCTTATTTAATTCATATCCTGGTTCCCAGTTAAGTTAATGAGTTGTTAGTTGTTAATGAGTTGTTCTTTTCCATATTTTTTCTTCAAGGGACGCCTAATTAGCACGACGACGGAACGAGATTAGGGATCTTCAGTCCAAGTGCTTAAATATTATTCATTAAGTATGGATGTGATAGTTTCTTTATTTTATGGTGAGATTTTTGTTCGAATGATTACTATTTCACTCTTATTGTCTGTACTTTTTGTTATTTTGATCAATTTTTTTTTATATCAATGAAAATAATTATCACTATTATTTTTTCTCCAATTGTGGCAAATTATAATATTTTTTCAATAAGCTTGTAAAACCAAATAAATATATTAATTTTCATATAATATACATAATAAAAAATAATGACAGAATAAATCACAAAAAATACGACTCACTCAGTTTTAAAAAACTACAAACATTTATAATAAAATATAGGACTTTTTTTTTTTTTTTACTCAATAATTTTACGAAACAGGTCTGATTTTGTTTTCAATATTTATATAAACAAACAAATCACAAAAATTAATTTTCTGCAGTTAGACTGTGCACATTTCTATGATCTGACGTTCAAAAAAAACGTTATTGATAACGAAAAAGTCCATTTCCGAAATTTCGAGTAGCAGCAGAGAGAAGTAGAAAGATAATTTCAAATTTACTTAAAAATCCTGAAGCATAAAAAAAGTATAAAGTACCCGACAGGCCTAAGGCATTGACTGAAAGGCGGAAAAGATCAATTTTACGTCTGGCATTGAACAGCAGATTGCATATAAAGCTGGAGTGAAGAATCTTCAGTGAACGTGCCAATACTTCTTTGAAAAACTCCACACTTTCACAAGAAAAAGATTTACAAGGAGCACAGTTTTATCGCGACCGTTTTCAGTGGACTCATCAGTAGTAAATTTTTCAATTTGATGAGAAGAAATACAGCCTTAATAGATTGCCGTAATAGATCTTGATAACTGGTCATATTATTATCACGACCTGAGGAAGGTAGAACAAATATTCTGTATGCGACGAAAGGGTGGGGAAGTCATGGTTATGGGTGGTATTTGCTAATACCGGAAGACGGACATTATCTTCGTTTCTGGCCGTACGAATTGATCGGTCAATTGAGGTCAATTGAACGACCTTTAAGGAACAGTGACATTACAGAAAATGTGTGGGGCCAATTCGCCCGAGGCTCTGTAGAAGTGTTTCAGACGGACTGCGGTCAGCTGTTGTCGGAAGACCCATCTGGGGCGTATCCTCAATAAATTGTGTAACTGGTCCTTCATTGGATTGGGGGAGAGGTGAGGACCTGATGGTTGATTCGTCGATGCTGACCTCATCACCTCCTAATACAAGGAGGTGATGTGGTGATGTTAAGAACTTTTACATTCTGAACCTAGGAACTTTCATAAGTTGTAGTACAGGTTATTTTATTTTATTTGTTTATTCTTATGTATTATAACATGTCAGAAAATTATTTAGGAGTGGTAAATTTTGGTAGCTTTAATTCCAAATTATTTTTTAAAACACTATGAATCACACTTCATTTTTTTTTTTAACATAAAATTACGGTTCTCCATCTAGGACGAAGGAAAAAAAATATTGTAGATGCTTTTGGTGTCATTTTTAAACGATCATAGTTCTGCTTCCATAAATGCTAGAAAGAAAGAATTGGTATCATATAATAGAGAAAATGTGTCATTATAAATTGCAAAAAGACTTTTTAGATTTGGACTTACAATAAACGAGTAAATTTGACTAATTTTGAGTGGTGAGTTAATGACGTCACAATCCACAAAAGCATAATTTCTATCATACAACAGAATCTTCAATCACGAGATTGCTTTTTCATAATGATATACCTTAAACTGAGGTGACATTAAGACCGACGGGATAACTTTAGCCATTCGGGATTTCAAGTTTTAACTTTTCAAGCGGATTCATTGTTACAGCCTTTCGTTTAGTTTTTGATTTTAGTTTGTCTGTATCAAAAGGCGATAGCAATGAGAACGCTTTAAAAGTTTAAATTTGAAATCCCGACTGAATTAAAGTTACCCCGTCAGTCTTAAAGTTTCTTCTTAAACGTCAGTCTACGATATTCTTCTTTGCAATTCTCATTATTTGCTCTTTACGTAATTCTATGCCTTTAAAATCCTGCGGGTTTGTAATGGAAGCGGTCTCTGTCTAATTTTTCTCTGATTTTAGATATAAATATTTACTCTAGTATTGTTTATAAAAACACCCATTGCTGTCTATGTTCAGTTCATAAAAAATAATTTTCACTGAATAATTTAGTTCTTAAAAAAAAAAATCAATTTTCAACTTGTATAATAATTAAAACGGTTTTCTGATTGCCGTGTACTGTAGCTGCTTGATGGCAACTGTAATATAGGACCTGAATAATTACTTTTACATTAATTATTGACTGCTTAGAATGGCCTTGGAATCAATGGAACCGTTTTAGATATCTGGATAATTAGGTATTTATCCGTAATTAATTAATTAAAGGTTGTTGGTATGATCACTGTACGTATTCTGAGTAGGTGCACGAAGTGATAATAATATAGAAATTATATATTGTGACAATTTTGTTTATTACTAACCGTAGCTATAGAAATTTCGCACCTTACGCTATGCAACAGCTCCTAATTACCCATTGAGAGAGTTAAGGGTATTAGAGAGTCTATTGTAGGCTAGGACTGTTTCTATTAGAAGTGAGAATAGAAGCATCATTAATCTAGACTATGAGTATTGCCCCTGCTTCATTCACCTCTCTTAGCTAGTTTACTCCTCAGGCCTTTCAGCTCACAAGGAGAGGGCACAGTCACAGAAGCTTAACTAAGGTGGCTAAATACAGTATAAATAGTATTTAGTCTCCTTGGTATTTAATCACCCCTAGGCGAGCATCCAGAGGAGGCATTTCTCTCTCTCCCTCCCCATATTCGAGATTTGTTACACTAGAAATAATAATCACTAAATATTAGCTAGCAGGTATTATTATTAATTATAAAGTTAGGAAAACACAAAACGAAAAAAATAATTATACAATTTTCATTAAGAAAAACTCATTATTTCATTCGAATATGAACAAAGACTATATTATATAAATTATTATGCGAAATTATCCGACTCTTATTTCCGCCCTCTTCGGTCAAGACCGATCAAGATCTCCAAAAGTTTCCTCACTAATTTTTCTAAATTTAAAGTTTAACCTCTTTCATTTTCGATACTCAAAATGGTAAGATTGAATAGTCTGGGTGAACCCGAGAAATATAATAAATTAATAAAATTAATAACTTCTCGTTTCTTTTTGTAATTTTAAGTTTTGAAAATGATCTTTCTTTATTGGCTAGAGTAACAGGTTGTGTCAAAAACATTAAAATGCACTGACAAGAATGGGAAAAGATTAAATCCTAATAAGTAAAAAAAACTGTGACAATGATATTGGTATTAGAATACGACACTGTCATAAGAATTAAATAAAAAAATACGGTTTTTATAGTGTAAAAAATAATACGAAAAAGTAGAGTTTATGGATGTCATCATGGCAATGAGAGTGAATTTGATAAAATTATATCAGAAGATATAATAAGATATGGATATAAGATATAAGATATGGATATAAGGAAGATATAAGATATGGATATAAGGAGTTTGTCCTAAAAATGGGGAAAACGTCGAAACGTTGGTAAAGAAAAACTTTTTCACAAAATTACCTGTAATATCAATTTTATTTAATTGTTGGAATTTGTCAATAGCTTTAATAATTTTTAAATTTTTTTAACGGGGTACTTGGATTTCAAACTGCTAGGTTGTCGATATTACAATACGTATGTAGTAATCGTGGTCATGTAAGAGCTCAAGAACGGTCATATATGGCACTATTATGGTAATTTAGACCTCTCAGGGTGGTCAATTACAATAGCGCGGGCGGTCATCTACAGCAATAAGGAGGTCATTTCCATTGATTACTCTGAAGACGGTCACATTGTTAATGATACTATAATAATGCTAAAGCACATCTCGATGGTCTTAACTCTATTTTTAAAAAATCTCTAATGGCAAAATCTATGATTTTTTATCAGGCTGATTAATCTCAGTAAAATACAACTTATTTGTAAGACGTCATTAGAGGTGTCGGTACGGATCACCCGCGCTCCGCTGCATCGTTGTGATTAAATCCTGTTTATTAATTGATAGAATCGTGTAATTCTACCTGGGATCAATAATTATCTCTACTGTCAGTTCAAGATTAATTATGTCTCCTCATGGTTGAAACCTTATCGCAGCAGCTATAACATAATATATTTTATACCGTCCAAGACAGAATTTGTTTATTACTTTTTTGAAGTTTTTTAATAATTTTAAAATCGTTATTACAACTATAGTGCTAAATTTAAAACTGGAAAACAAAAATAAATATTTATAAAATTTCAATCCATTTATGGAAGTATATTAAAAAATGAAGTCGATAAAATAATTAGAAAGGACAATTATTAAAGTCAACAAAAAGTTGAGGATTTACATTCTCCGTTCTTTTTTTATTTATTGTTTATCCTCCTTCCCTTTTTCCAGTAAATCCAAGAGAGAGACGTATATTTAATTATAGTAACTGCTACTATAAATTGTAAAAATTATAATATAAATTATAATAATAACAAATAATATTTTTATTTGTTCACCTATTACAATGAACATCAACAATAACATAATATTTAAGAACAATAAACTGTCATGATAATGTCAATTGATTACTGATTCATAATAAAGAATCCAATAAAAAAGGCAAGGGAAAGCAAGGGAAGAAGAAAAAATAACAAAAAAAAAATAGATATTGCCATGTTTCTTCTAGGGTAGGTGGCAGTTTCAGAAAGCGCATTTACTAAATTTACTGATCTAATATACTCTGTATTTGCATCGGTTCCAGAAGGGAACCCATCAATCAAACTATATTTTAACTTAAAAGGCAAGAGACTTTAGACCACAGACCCCTCTGCTATGGTCACCAAGTTGGGATATTATATATACCATTGTAGATTCTTTCCAAGGGGTGTCGCGTTTACCAATTCACTTAATTGAACTATATGATGGCTTGCGGGGTAAATATAATAATAGATTTGGACATAAAATGTTACTTTGTTTAAGGTAAGTTATTGATTAAACTGCTGGTTAATAATTCACTATATGAACTAACTTCATTATAAAAACCTCTTGACTAAACCATATGTACTTGAGAATACTGGGTTTAATTCAATTAATTAAAATCTTATTATGGTACCAAATAATATTAGACAATAAAGTACACATTGGATGAAGGGACTATCACTTATCTTTTTGTTGCCTTCGCCGGCTCGGATACTGACCGCTTCACCGCTCGATAGTCAGGTCTTCGCTCCTCACAGCGGTCTTCTTGTCTTATGCCAGACTCACGGATTCCGTCTCGGATGGACTGCATAGCTGGACCCTCTGCTTCTACCCTTAGCTCCTAACTGTTTCACCTTCCCTCCATAACTACCCTCAATTCCTTCTGCTCTATCCCTTCTCTCTCTTTTTCCTTCTCCTACTTGAAAAGTCTATTTTCAACACATCGGGCCTCTCCACACTCCTTTTGGACTTGGGTTCGTGTCACTTTCCGCGCCATCAAGTCTTTTGAAGAATTCTTCCATTGCCCTTTGTACTTGGGCAGCAGATTTTATTATGATTTGTCGAACAGGCCAATCTTTATGACTGTTTGTCAGTAATCTCGACATGGCCCTCCTTAGGTTTTTCTTGCAGGTATCCCGGTATTGCAGGTATTTCTTTGTTAGAAAAAGAAACCGATTTATATTAATATTGCTAAACCACGTAGCTTCTTACTTAATTTATCCATTGTTTAAGTACCATTATTTAATCTGTATTATTTCCTTCAATCCCTGTATTCTCAATATATATGTATGTCCAACATAACAACTTTCCTTATCACTTTGGTTCAATAAGAAAAAAATTGTTTACTAAGAAAAAATTGTTTGCTGTATCTTCACTAATAAGTCTGATAATGATTTTTTTATTTATTTTAGGTTTAGCTCTGTAGACCAATTAATTATCTTTCAAATGAGCATCTGTAATGTTACGGAAGATGTATAGTTTGAAGTAATTCGTAAAACTAAAAAAAAGTAGCCAGAGTTTTATGGGAATATGTGTACTTTAAAAACATGTTTACAAAGATCAATGTGCTATATTTTTGCTGATACTGGTCCGATTTGATTACTTCATTACTTTTTCCTGGATTTTCTCGGGATTGTACTGTATCAAAAAATTTAATAGACTTTAAAGTAAAGATTTAAGGCAGCTTTCATAAAAATCGTTAGAGCCTTTTTGGTGACGCAGTCTATCTAAAAATAGGTTTTTCTTATATTGTGCTTCTGCTGTTGTGGAAAAGAGTGCCCGATTTCCTGCATAGGTATCAGATGTCGAGACCCTACAAATAAAAAACAAAAGAAAAAATCATTCTACCCGTTCAAGAAATAATCGTGGCACAGACAGACAGCGTTTTTTGATAAGGATACCTTCATTACCTAAGTGATAAGGAAAGTAAAAATATTATCTGTATAGCAAAAATAATGCATTTATTCTTCATTTAAACTTGGTAAACCCCTTATAAAAAAATTATATAAATCACATATTAAATGCCGTACCCCTATTTATATGAATTCAAAGCACGACTGTAGTGAGATTATTTCCATATAAATTAAAGATACGAATTGCTTTAATGTTTTAAGCTTCCTCTAATTAGAGAGCTGAGGTAGTTTGCGGTCTTTTAAAAATATACCACAACCACTTTGATCATACTGTAAATTTCACTAATGAAAAGGGTGTATGTTGTTAAAGGATTAGTGCTAATATCGCTCACTATACCCTCGACCCAGTAATCTTTATGATTTCCTGGGGTAGTTCTGTTTAAATACTTCCTTTCATAAAAGCTTTGTATGTTTCAAAGTTCAGCTATGCAAAAAGTTTAATATAAATTTAGTACCAAGGTAGAACTGGTTTTCTTTGCAATTTAACAATCTACGAAGTAGTTTTATACTACATTGAAATAACTTCTTTGAACATAAAAGATTTTTAACTTAATTACAAACACTAAACATATAATTAATATTAGCTATCGAGAATCCACCGCAATTTATACGCATCTCTTGTGCTGTTCATTTTTCGGTTTTAAACTTCGTGGCATAATAGTGAGCTTTTAATGGATATCCAAAAAAATGTAACCTATCAACCGGTGTCGGGAGCGTTTTGAAAATAAATTAAGTCAAACCAAAAAAGAAATAATAATGTTACTTAAACAAAAGTTAAATTAAATTTTAATTTCTACGTTATTAGTTTTAAAAAATATAAGTTAAGTAGACCTGTCATAGACAAAAACGAATATGACCCTAGCGGTTGAAGATCCTGTGTAAAAATCAATGAATAACGTAAAATCAGCGAGAATGATCTTTTGTATTAACTTCTCAAATAAAGAATTAAAATCAATCCTGTTAACATACAGAAAATCATTATGAGGAGTTCTGTGCTAGCATAAGTATAGTTTGCAATGGATTAATTTTGTGTTTACTCAAAATGTGTGGAATTTAAATTATTTCACAAGGGACCGGGATTAGGATTTTTGCCAGACATAAAATGTTTTCCAACCGTTTCGAGATATCAACGAAAAGCCCTTTGCTCCTAAATCTCAGGACTAAATATTTTTATCTTTTAACTAGTCCCAACAAAGCCCTGAAGTCAATTTTGGTCGTCCTATCATTTCCCTCTACACCTCTTGAGTACTCATTACTGGACTATAAGTAGATTCATTTTTATTCAACTAAATATAACAAGTTATAGGTTTACAATTCGATTCCATAAAAAGAGGTTTTGTCAAGTCCATTAATATGGGTTAGATTGAAGTTCCACAATACGTAAAGATGCCGAGAACAAGAGAAATGTCTTATAATGGAAATTTGTTTTGTCATGTCTATCCTGCCATCCCATCGTATTAGCAATAACTTAGCGCTAATATTTTCAATATCTAACCATAAGTCTGATTTTTCGCTTTATTATTATTTAAAATATAATTAAACTACAGAAAAAGTTTTTCAAATTAATTACGTTTTATCATCAACAAGAATCACCAACCCTATTATTATAAGAATAAATCTGATAAAATTATAATAAAAAATTATATTTTAATATGAAACAAGATATGAAATGAACATATAGATGGTCTATAATAAAATAGGCCAATCTGAGTCTTAAAAATTGGGCTTTTAATGAAAACTGGTCATAGTTTCTTTCGGTAACAGCAAAAATAGATAATTGAAGCAAAGTAATATAAAATGAAGGGAAAGAGATGACCTGAGTCGAACTCTTTTAAAACTTTTTTTTTTTACATCCTGCAAAGTCGGGTTTTTGCAGGTAGACATTTTTCATCTAAAGGCATCCATATGTAATACCAAAAATATTTCTATATAACGAAATTATATCATGAATTTCACCACTGAAAAAAGAAAACTTACAACGTTAAATGCACACAAATAATAGACAAAGATGACAAAAGTAAATACGCAGACGGGAGAATCTAAATTATCTCAAAAGTTATCTAACGTTTACTCCTTTTTCGTTGACAACATCAAACATAATCAAAGGCTCCATTGGAATCTAAAAATAATTTTTCCTTTGTGTTCATTACTTCGAATTATTTCCCTGCATTCAGCAACGATTAAATAATTGTGTTCTTTGCTTCCTTAGTATTAGTTTTTCTTTATATTTTTCATCATTAAATTTATTGTTGGTACATATTAAATAATAAATTATAATGTATATCAGTCAAACAAAGCCTCCTTTTTATGAAAATATCTTTTTTTCTTTTAGGTTTTAAAATATTAAAGTTTATTCTGAAAAACTAGCTATATTTTATTATAACTATATTATATTATTTATTAATATGAAATATTATTAACAATTTTTGTTATAATCAATAAAAGGTATACTTCAAGCTGCACTGTATATAAGTATATAATATATAAGTACCTTCCATTTATTCAGTCATATTCTTACGGATTTGTCTCATTAAAAAAATATCTTTTCATTTCATTTTATATTATAACAAATCAATATAAAATGTTCAAAATATTTTTTTGCATATTAGCTGAAAAAAATCTTTAGCTTTGCAACGGTTAATTATACATCTATAATACTTTTACCTGCGGAAATTTGGTATTAGATTCTTTCATAGATTATATTTATCCATTTTTGGTTGATCTTTGTAATCGACCAAGAAAAAAAAATTAACCCTCCTCAAAATTTGAGGTTTTATGTTTCAGGATACATAAGAGTTAAATTGAATCTAAAAAAAAAAGGTAGACCCTTCAGATGACCCGGGCACAAGACACGCCATTCATCACCCAGGCCCGCCACCTCTAATAAAATATTCATTTCTTCCCGTCCGAAATATTTCCCCTCCTGTCTTTTCCTTCCTATATTCCTACGATTTTTCAATTCTGTGGGCATATATCCGACATATATTTCATCTGACTTCCTCATATGACATTCTTCTGATGTATATATATATATATATATATATATATATATATATATTTTTTTTTTTTTTTTTTTTTTTTTTTTAACGTAAGGTGCGGACAAGCGCGCACTAGATTGAACAAATGTTGACTTTTAATGACAGTAAAATAATTATCTTTTGAATTTAGATATTTCCAATTTTTTTAAAAATGTCGCTTAAACGATTATGTTTGAATATTATACATTCAAGCCCACGTTTCAATCATGTCCATTGTTATGAGAGATTAATTCATTTTAGTAGTACTTAGAAAGCTCTTGCCCCCTGCTTAAAGAGGTGTGTTCATAGGATCTTGAAGACAATCATACAATCATTATACAAGTGGTAGCGATCGAAGGATTAGTATTAGTCTATACTAATAAAATAATATAATACTATTATTAGTATAGTAATTTAATAATCGGAAAAAAAAGTTAAAATCTGTCTGAGATTCACATTTTTCAATCTTCAATGAGTCTGAAAGTGCGATATAGGACATGATTGAATAAATGTATTGATAAAACAAAATGTTTTCATTTCTATGCGCTAGTCCAGTGTTGCCCCGAAAAAAAAATGACAATAAAGGTATTTTTACATCACTCGTACTTGTCACACAACAGAAATCTGCACTATCGTGTTTTGCTGGGACAACTGCGGACTAGCGCTTAAAAACTAGAAACCTGCCAAGAAGAAGAGTAAATGACGGAGTACTTTATATAGAGCTTCAGAAGGTTCCATTTACAGCAAAAATTAAAAAATAAACAGACTTAGTGGTGGATAATCAGCAGGCTGGAATTGATATCTTTATCTTTATTATCTTTATCAGTTGGCGCTCGACTGGACGCCTTTCTGCCCTGATGATGGCCTAAAACTTAGGCCGAAAAGTTGGCACAAAATAAATAAGTATTACTTATAAAAGTGTTAGTTTTTCACCGCACCCCCCGACCAACTTCTTCCTTAAGTGATATCTTTATAGCTCTTTATATTTCACATTAGACAACTCACGTCGCTGATTTGTGATACATCCAGTTTAGAATTCATGATCCCTAAATGGCAGCTCTTAACAGCTCAGAGTTTGGATTTAACGTGACGATAATCTACTTAGCCCGAAAATGCTCTTTCCCCACATTACCTTAGCGTATATAGTTGCACTCAAGATAAGAAACTGGATACGTGTATTTATATCTTAATTTTGTATTAAAACTAAGAAGAAAAATTATGTAATATTGGATTGAAAACGTGAACTTACGTTATTGGCTTACTGTTTACGTTTGAAGTTAACTCAATCGGCAAGTTAGCTCTGTAAAATAGGATAAGTACAGTGAATTAATTGATTACTTTTTTCATTGTTGCTTTGATAAAACAATAATTAAAAATAAATAATAATCTATGCAACAGAAACTTAATCTCGAGATTAGAGGAAGTTATCCGCAATATTAAGAGCAAAATAGGTAATAATCGTTTCTCAAATTTTAATCTGAACACTAATTTATGTCAGTTGACATCCGCATGATGGTATATAAGGATCAATCTAATTAGGGATTGATAAATTATTTGCCACTTCTATAATTATTATATATATATATATTGAACTATATTTTGAATTGCTTATTTTTGAATTTTTTGTGTTTTTAGAACTGAAGATGAATGTATAACATTCGAAACCAGTTTTCAATAAAACAAAATTATAGAAGTGGCAAATAATTTATCAATCTCTAACTAAATTATGTGTTTTACTGAGTTGTTTTACTCCATCTTATTAGTAGCATATATTTGCAACGCCAATGTTTCCGGACTAAATCCGGTATGAGAACATAACTATTCTCCACCAATAATTCCAGATCAATCAGGTGATTGATCACGATCACTAAATATTTTAAAAAGTTCAAACTCAATTTTCTAAGAGATAAGATATTTTTAGAGATAATATAAAACATAATAGATTACTTTATTAATAATTCACTGAAAACACCTAACATATTGAGCTCGAATTTCGTATTTCATCGAATAATTAATTATTCGATGAAAATTGGGAGGACAAGGGTGAATTATAATTCACCTATGAATTATATTGTGAATTATATTTCACCTCCCTATTTTCACTGAATATTTTACAAGTATCGAATTCCTCAGTTGAAGAGGAACCGCACTAATGACTTGAAGGCTGAGGAGGCACCATCTAATGGCGAAAGTTCACTTTAAAATGTTTTCCGCTTAATGGCTCTGACCTCCATTAACTCTCCATTTTACTCTATTTTATTCTGTCAAACAGCCATTGCAAAATGTAACGTGCAAAATAAAAACTGTAAGGTAGGTATTGGAAGTATAACAAGTTCCCTATTATTGTTTTAAAGTATTTTATAAAAATATTATTAATCTGATAACTTCATTTTTTTTTTTTAATTTCAATAACTGAGAAACTGCTTCTTTTTTTGTGGAAGTAGTTAAATATTTACAAATAATTTAAATTCAACTCAAAATGTTTGCTGAGCCTTACGTTTGGAACGTTATTTTTTTTATTTTTTTTTTTGGCCAACATAACTAATAAAGTAATGAAAAAACACAATAAACTACCACTGTAATAAAGCAGGAGGTATAGATTATTAATTGAATATTCTTGACTGATAAAGCCTGTCTGGTAAGTAAGATAAGTTACTTGGGGTAAGTCTATGCACCCGGAGCAAGTGCATAGATTGGGATTTATTTCACATTTATTTTGTTGAGAGATCGGCCATATATGGGAATTTTACTATTTACTTCCTATTTACTCCAAATTCCCATTGAAGGCTGCTCTCAGAACAAAATATATTTGAAATAAATCACCATATATGCAATTGCCCCGAGTATGCACTCACCCCTACTAATCTTATCTGAAATTTTAAAGACTACTACTTATATCAGTTAATAACTGATCAGTGAGAATTTCATCAATTAAGACATCATGATGCATCATCAGGGCTACTAATCAAAAAAACACATAAAATGTCCCATTTATGCGACAAAAAATACCTTAAAACTTGACCTACATATTCCATATGCTTCATATATTCTTTCCAAATTCTTCAAATGTCTTCTAAATCTTATTGATCGTCCTTTTTGACAATTCCTATCTAGTTCCAGCCATCGCTATAATTTCCCTCGAAGGTCGGAACGGCAGGAGACCTTTTGTTTATCGGGCAGTGACTAGCTTCTCATGAGTGTCTGCGGCTGTAGAGCCCTCTCTGAGTCTCCACTGGTTTCCTTTACCAGTGACGTGGCTGAGAGAGAAGTGCTGGGATCTCCTGGAGTGCAACACGTGGAGGTAAAAAGCTTTATTCGGAGATCCCTAGACTGAATGTAAATAATGTGCATTGATATGAATTTGTTTAAGATGAATTATTTTATTTAACTAGTTACCAATCACTTCTAATTTAAAATAGGTTTCAGAAAGGATATATTCAATAATCAGTGAAAAGTTTGACACATAGATCGCGGGAACCCTCTTAACTTCAAGTAGGGGCAGAAATGAAATCATTATAGTTTTATTTTTTTTTTTTGTCGGCATGGAACCCTACAATGTTTAAATTGAATAACATCTCGAAAGCTTTATATGAAATACTACTTAGTCGAGGAAGAAAAATTCGTCAGACCACATAGCATTAATTAGTCAGTAGACATTGATTATATCATATTAAATATCGTGTGTTCAAAAACCGTAACTACTTTATTATTACGCTATAACATAGGAATATAATCACCTGCAGGAATTCACCAGTAGCACAATAACTTTTGTAAATTCAATTTTGACTGCTGGCCATTCAATATTTCCTCTGCGGGCCTTATCAAATAAAATATTCTCGACCACACCCGCCGGATATGTATCAGGGTTGTGTTAAAAGCTACAGGCGCACCCTACCAGCGCGGAAGAGGTTATTCATGTAAATTCAAGTCTTTACTTAGGTCTACCCCCTCCATCCTAGCCGGCCTATAAAGTGGAGATCGGAGCGAGAAAACTCGCTGAATTATAGCTTCTGTCGCCTTCCATAAAGTAGCATGCTATGGAAAAAATTTAATAAAAAAAAAAAAAAAGAGGCACATAGGTGGATGAAATGTCGTTTAGCATACCTTATTCTGTTTCAAAAATCTCCTTAAGCAAATTATATGTCAGCCGGTACTAGTATCAACAATACATTCACCAGGCAAACGTAAAATAAGAAAAGAAAAAAAAATAATATATATATATATATATATATATATATATATATATATATATATATATATATATATATAATGAAAATATTCTTCCAAAAATCGCAGAAATATATTTTTCTCAGTTTCAATTTATAATTAAGTTTGCCAACAAAATTAGCAATATATAAGTACTTTTAACCTATCAGATCCCAAATCCTGCATAAAGGACTGTATTGGCATTTGTATGATCATAATAATATCCAGAGAAAGGAAAGCTACTGTCTGGCATTTCCCCAGCACTCGAAAATAATTGAATATATTTTTGATTTGGAGGAGGATCAAGAGATAATAAAATAAAGATTTTTGAAGCTATGCCGGTCATTTTCAAAATAAATGAAATTTTATACTGTTCATAAATAATTTTTATAAAATACCCGAAATTATCTTAAATAATTAAGAACGCATCGTTGAATTGTTGCATTCTAGTTGAATTATCCGAGTTAAAGAGATTTTTCAAGCCTAGGCACAAAAATGTTTTATCTTAAAAAATTCTAGAGCTTTTATTAAGAGGGCCTTAATCAATAATATACTATTATTGATGTATGGGTATGATAAGAAGATTCTGGAAATGGAAAAGTTACAAAAAATATATATGAAGTAAAATCGAGCTAGCCAGATCGTTGTGCAAGCGAAATTTATTTTCAGGAAAAATTTAATAAATTCGTATTTATTTTGTTATTAATAGAATGTTGAATCGTTATTATTATCAAATTCTGGAAATGCATTTTCTAACGAATTTCGATCAATGAAATTGTTATCTTTGAAAAATCGGTCCAGATGTCTAAAAAAATAGTAGTCCGTCGGTGAGTGGTCTGGAGAGTAGGCCAGGTGAGAGAAAGTCTTGTTTCGGCAAAGAAGTGGAACGCAAATTTCACAACTAAGATTTTTCTGTCGGTTTGTTTAATCCACGAGGAACCCAAGTTTCAAGCTTTTTACTTGTCCAATTGCGTTGAGATGCTCAGCGGTGGTCGATTTGCTAACTGAGTGTTTCTCTGCAAGTCCTCGAACAGTAGCTCGACCAAAGCTCGCAGATCATCGTCATCGAGGGAAGAAGCCCTTTTACGACCATCTTTGTCTTTAAGGCTGAAGTCTCCCTCTCGAAAATTTTTAAACCATCGGTAAACGATGCACTCACTCACACTCCCATCGCTCTAGAATTCATTGTTGTTTCTGGCCGTTTGGGCCCCGTTCCGACGGAGTTTAAACTCCTAAAACGAAATTATCGAAAATCAAGCTTTGACGTCTTTTCTCTCTTGGCGATGCCTAAGTTGGCAAAATGTTTTCTGGTTAGTTTTTTAGTGGGACTTAAGAGACTCGAGTCTTTATTTTGTAATATTCCTATTACATTCAATCAGCACTTTGTGAATCCTTTTTTAAGTTTTTTTTTTCTCATCTATCCAATTTTAGCATTTGGTCAAATGTTAGCAAACTGGCCTTTGTATATAACAGCACTGAGTTATATTCAAACACGTTGGTAGAGTTTAACTCTGCAATAGTAAGTTAACAGTCTCTCTACCAAAGTTACTCCAGTTCCTAATCTGGCTGCGTGTACAAGCTGTTCCTGTTTATGGATTTAAGTTTGTAGGGAGCCATGAAACGTGAGCATTCTTGAACTGGTGTTATACCATGTCTTAAATCTGTGGTACACTAAAATCATTATTTAGCATATGATTCAATTCATGAAACATATAATATCCTTAAGGAAAAAATAGAAGTATTGAAATTTCTGAATAAAAGAACTTTCAACTGCTCCTCTGAGTTTTAAACCATAGCTCCAAATGAATACTGAAGTATTTTTTTTTATTATGTTTTTCTTTTTATAATATGGCTTAATCCTGGTATTGTCTTTTGATTTATAGATCTGTTTAATATGACTGTTCTAATCCATTTTTTTAAAAATTAATCCCAAAGTGCATT
Source organism: Rhaphigaster nebulosa (assembly GCA_948150685.1). Lineage (NCBI taxonomy): Eukaryota > Metazoa > Arthropoda > Insecta > Hemiptera > Pentatomidae > Rhaphigaster > Rhaphigaster nebulosa. Next base: position 28,814,264 of record OX411311.1, read on the forward strand.
ACCCACTAATAGAATGATTAATTTTAATTGTTGTGGGATGACCTAAGGTAAAATCTTTCCCGTCGACTAAATTCGTTCCTATAGCTGCTACCTATTATTGTTGATATCTCTACTACCTTCTTAAAAACTCTTTAAATGCTCCAGTACCACCCATTTGACTGTTGACAGTAAAATAGTTTTGACGGTTTGTGTTTCGGCTCAATATTTTGCAACTATAGAAAGAGGAGAAACTGGTAATAGATTTGTTTCAACATTATGGTGCATCAAGATAAGATATTTTTTATTTTATCTTTAATGTTCATAGACTAAAGTATTTTTTCATGTTAAAATTGTCCAAAATATCAATACATTTAGCCATTTTAAGAAAAGGAAAGCTATCATTGTTTCCATGGGTCCAGTCCTAAATTCGTTCCTCTCAAGGTCTTTCAACTCGTCCCGGTGACAGATTTAGGTTCCCGACAGCAAAAGGATTTTGAAATTCTTTTCCATTTGTCTACATTAAACTGTCACATGTTTTAATAAAATAATCAATAATTAATTTTTTGTATGTATTTAAATGTAAATAAATTTCGTTTTGGGGTGTTATTTGTCTTTATTTAAATGTCCTTGACTTCAAATATATAGCATTTATTTAAATAATTAGTTACGAGTCGAAGTTAGAGCCACTCTTTTAAAATCCTAACACTTAGGTTGTTGTTGTTTTTTTCACTGAGGAAAGATTATTTAGTTGTAATAAAATTTAGTTTCAAAATTTATTGGTAATAAAATATAAAATGGGGCAAGTTGTGTTAATATTTTGGCCCTTTAAAAGTATAGTTTGATACTTGAAAATTTGAATTTGACTTAGGGATCAAATTATATACGATATTTGGCCACCTTCCCTTATAAATAATATCATGACAATGATTTAGAAAAAATAACTATGGATGCCCAAACGAATCTCAAACTTTGCTGAAGGAAAGAAGTAAATAAGTAGACAGACATTAAGTAACGGATAAGAGATGTTTAGCCATGAACGATGGCTCCCCGACCATTAGCATCTCAAATCCATCACCCCTCCGATTTGTCACGCCACTTGTTTCAGATCCTTCCCAACGTCTCCTTCATCTTCTTCTATCTTGGTGTCTTCCATACTCCTTTAGAGGGATAGCTTAGCGGGAAAGTTGTGGTATCCGATCCCCTGTCAAAGCTGTATTCAAAGCTAGCTGTTCTTGATTCAATTCATTGTTGAAATTGACTTCCATTACATATGCTTATTAACTAACCCATAATATAAAACTTTGTGTCGTTTTGGGGTCTTAATCCTATAATCTTGATTACGAGTGATTCCAGAATTTATTTTTTTCCGGAATAGATAGAGACCACTGAGGAAAAAACCATTCTGAAAATAGATTAGACGATTTTTATTTTTTAAAAAAAGCAAGTTTTTTGACAAGGCTATATTGATTTTCATGATCATGAAATCATAAATTAGTCATAATCTGAACTAATTAACCTTTTTTGCAAATATTGTTTTTTTTTAAATAAAAATCTGGTGCATCACACAACTTCCACTTAAAATTAATTTTAAAAGTTTCTATGAAAATTCCACAAAGTTTTCATTAAATAATATAAAAGTAGAAATTATTTACTACAACAATCACTTAAGTTTAAGCGTTTTTCCTCACTCCCAATTACCTTTTACGACTTTCTAAGTAACATCATAATTTTTCTAAAATCTTCAGCTTTCCAGCGGTAAATTAGAGATCTATATTACTACTCTTATTTCCGGATATTTATTTTAAACCTTAGAAAAAAATGTCTCCTTTAGTTAATTATCGAATTTTTTCCATTTTTTATTACTACTGATAATGAGAGATGGTTAATTATTTCGAATAAACAAAATTAGAGGTTCTTTAGAGTAAGCAATTTTGAAAAGTCACCATTTGAAAGCCCTGTCAGGCTCAGTAACATGCTTAAAAATTATGTTTATCCTCTGAGACTTTTCGGTCTTAACCGAAATAAGAAAAAAATTGTATTTAATTATTTTAGTTCTCACCTTCCTCCATACATTAATACAATATTTTATATATTACAATAAAATGTTTCAATTAATTCATTTCATTCAAACATTTTTGGAAATATTTTGGTTAGTTATTCAAGTTTTTACGATTCTCTTAATGTTTATAAGAGATTTATCCATTCGTGAATATATTACAGTGTGTTTTATATTAATTTTGATTTATATCATCGACCAAAGTAAGACCAGAGAAGACTAAAAACTACAAAAACATTAAATAAATCCCATCTCCTGTCGGCTCGGATATTTTTCTTATATTATTCTTCGAGACCAAGGATTATTTGGAGGAATACTCGGCTCAGTTTTTGCAAGCCCCGGCAAAGGTTAAAGAAAGGATACTCCATCATCGGGGTACGGCGAGGGCCTTGGGCTGTGAAGGAATCGCTTACTCTTATCCGCACTGAGATGATTTAGTGTGATCGATGGTGGAGTCATCGGCCACAGGCCTATCCTATCCTTTCTTCTTAGTGTACTTCCTTCCTGCAACAAATAATAGAAACTCAAGATACAGACATAGTTGTGATACTAATAATTAGGAGCATTATGGCATCAGTCAATTAAAAAAGATTCCAGGATTATACATACAGGGTATCTCTGAGTCTGGTTGTATTTGTTTCAAATCTTATATCTGAATTCTAAACTGTCATATAAATAGCCGACAATCAGAAGGTGGGCTGATTCACCATCATTCACCAAAGAAAAAGACATGGTAGGCATTGGTTGGTATCTTATTTTATTTTCTGTGGAAGTGAGAACCACAGTATTGCTTGGAATTCTTTGATTTTTAATGATTATCACACGTAGGGATCTTAGCTAAGACATTCCAGACTTCTACAACTTTAAAAAATTGATATCAAACTGTTTTTTACGTTTTTCCAAAACCTTCACTTTGTCCAATGTATCCCAATAGGTGGGTGATATTCTGTTAGAAATTTCGGATTTTGGAAATGTATTGAAAGAATTCATTTGAGTACCTAAATATAAGTGATACCAGATTGAATAATTTGGTTAAATCTTTCAATGTTATAATTATAATATATGGATGTTGTGGGGGCTATCATAACACATAGCATGACTTCTTATCTAGAAAAAAAAAGATAAAGAAATTAGGTTACTTAAAGAAGAAATACGTATGATAATTTTTAATACAGAGAGACGAGTTGGACAGTCGAGGAACAATGACCAACTCATCTCTCGACGTCATTTTTTTTTTAAAACAGAAGCCATATTTGAACCTTTTGTTATAAACAAAGGAACCAAAGTGATTGGTAATCACAAATTACTCCATTACTTGATAAAAATTGTAGAGTTACCGACTTCTAATATAAAATTTAACTTCTAAAGAATGATCACTAGTTTTTGGACACATTTCACCTTTTCCTCTTGTTCACAGGATTAACTATTTAAGTACAGATAGAGTTTGAATATTAGTTAGAGAGGCGATCGTTATTAGTTAGTTGGCGATCGTTTATGTCAAAAAATTTAAGGTGTTAAAATACTTAATTTACCCACTGTATCATCCACATTGCACAGAATTTAGATAGTGCTGTTAATTATAAGATTTGTAGTAAGATTCGAATAAATTTTACTCCGAAATATTAAGCATTTTAGACAAGTCTAATAAATCTGACTAGATTGCCTTTTGTGCTTGATTTGTTTACAGATGTTATTGATTATAAACTTTCTCAGCTGTGCATTTCACATCATTTTTCTTTACTTTATCTTTTATATATATTATTTAATTTATTTATATTGTCTTTTTATACTATTTTGCTTGCTTGGCACTTGTACTTTCTGTTTTCTGCTGATCAGCTGTTTAAATATAACCTTCTCAGCTGTTGTCATGTTACCTCCCTTTGACTTCAGTATTTGATTTGATTGTCTTATATTGATATGCTGTCTCTAGTCGATGCATATTTTTAGACTGTTGGTATGAGATGTGCTATATTTGATCTGCATATATATGATTTTGTTGTTTCTTTCCTAATAATGCATATATTGGTGATACGTTGACTGGTTAGTTGTTTACCGGTATTTTAGAGAGTTAAGGCTTTGTGTTTGAAATCTTCCAATTGTATTCTAGCAATTAATTTATGTCTCTTTTTGAGTTGTCGCACTGTTATATTAATAAACAGTACTACTACTTACTTATTGAAATAGCTAATCGCTTAACTTCTAAGGGCTTGCTTTAATAATAAATAATTATAAAACATTATTTTATTTATTTTTTAAAGCCCTGTTGGTAAATCAATTTTCTATCAGTACATCTCATACCTGACAATTTTTATAAATATTCATTTTCAGTTGTCAATTTTATTTTGATGAAATAAACACCTAACTTTTCATATAAAGTACATTAATCTGAATAGAAAAAATTGCTAACCAGATAGTAATTTCACTTCATTTATGTAGCATAGACGTATACGATTTGGTAATATATGATCACGTTAAAGAAAAAAAATGCAAATTATACAGTAGAACAAATGTATACAGAGAATGGTTAGATATTTTATACACGGGTCTTTGGGTTGGGGGTCCCATCACACATCCTGTGTCACTAAAACTTTATCTCTCTGACCCACATGGCTTTTCCCAGCATCCCTCCTCTCTCAGTTTTTCATTTCTTATTTTAAAACATTCTAAAAAATTTCCCAATATGATAAATCATGTATTATTTTTTTTTTCAGTACCAGTAAAAACAAAAAATCTTATGATTTATTTTATTTTACAGATAAGTAAAATTGAAAAAAAAATATAAACAAATCTGAATCTATATTTTTTATTTATAATTTATGTAATATCGTTGAATAAGGTGAACGAGCAAATGAGAAATTGATTATAACTAGTTTTAATCTTATTTAAAGATAGTTTTTCGCTAGTACTCCCACCGTAGCTGCTGACACTGACTGCCAACCGTTACTACTTGTATATTTAGTTGAAACTGCTCACCTTAGCGGCCAACATCCTAGTTTAAAATATTGTTAAATAAAAATGTTAGGCTAAAATTTAATGGTTTTCATTTGTATCGAAAGGTCAGAAATGCATGTGGTGTCTTATTTAATCAATACACACTTTTTTAAATTATAAGGCTAGGTCTGTATAAAATTTTAATGATTATGCATCAATACACTATATATTAATGCCCAACTTCTACAGAGTGATGGCTTCTTGTAATATTTTGAAGTGAACATATAAAAATTGAAGGTATATCTCTGATTTTAAATTTATTACTATGGACACTAATGGCAGTAATTAGTACGATCGTATGAGTAATAAATATCACAACAGATAGTTTTATCAAGATGAAAATCTCTGTCATTATTTAATGTTAATTGGATCTATATTTGAATCCCTTTTTTAAAGAGAAATTAGTTAATTATTATAAGATCTAAAATGTAGTGAATAATGTTGTTACTTAAATCTAACAAAATTGATTGGCTATAGTTTTGTTTAAATTTTTAACAATTCTTCATTTAATTTTGTCTCACATGACAAACAAATAAAGGTAACGTAGGAAAAGACGAAACTCTCCTTCGACATGATAAAATAATCTAAAAGCGTCGTACTGCCGACCGTCAAACTCCTTCTGGAGAGGTCAGGACGCAGCAGTATGGATATGACGTCATTCCTAGACTGCCGAGCAGTGCTATGAAAAATGTCCCGTTTTATTCGCTCTAAGCAGTAGTCAACTGCCTACGGTTTCCCCGGTTTACTCCCTCAAAGTTGCCTTGCTAAGAGTTTCGAATACCGTTTCAAAGTTTAATCGATGCTTCCTATAAATAATACAAATTAAGTTTATTACCGGAGTTTCGGCAATAGTTTCGTCAATGCTGAAATAATTTAAATAAATCATATAAATATTATATCTAAAACCATGTTTTACTTCTCGATCTTTATAAAAATAATATAACACATCAAAATTGTTCTTATCAAAATTATTACACCCCATAAAACTGAAAATATACTGTTCTTTTAATATAGTACTGATATATTGTTAATCATTGTTATTACACGAAAAATTAAATTAAATTAAAACAAACTCGATTTAAAATGACAGTTGAAGTCTATACATACTCATTTAAGTAATATATTAAATGTTATTACGTGTAATTTTAGAGTAAGTATTACATAATAAAGATGGGAAGTTCTTTGAAAGATTCCCTAGGCTGATGATAATACTAACTGTAAGATGAAAGTCAGGATCATTTATCTTTAGAGTCTGTGTCCCTTTTCCAAAAATCTCTATCAACTAATTCTCAAAATTTAATAATCTATTAAAACTTTAATGAAGAGGGAAAACTAAAAAAAAAAAAAAAAAAAAAAAATATATATATATATATATATATATATATATATATATATATATATATATATATATATATATATATATTTATATATAGCATTATGTTATATCTGACTACAAATAATTTATTACAATATCCTTCAAAGCTATAGGACTGCTAAGGTGACGCCTCGTATTGGACAGCATTTTGCTTGTAGGGAATTTGCACCAGGTGGTGAGCTGTTGTTTAATCAACTCTGTCTTTAAGTCTGAAATTTCTGCAGAATTTAACCTGAATACAAATTAAAATCTGGTGGTTCTTGCATCTTATAAGTTTTCTTGACACCATTTGTTTCTAAGAAAAATATTACGTATTCAATAAAAATTCACATGTTCTGGCAATGGTTTTCATAATAAGAGAGTATTATAATAATAGACAAATTCGCTTGTGTGATTTCCATAACTCTCAGTTTAAAAAAAAAAGAACTAATTTATTTCGTATAAATCCGATTAATAAATCAAAAACCAAATTTATTTTTTAAACAATTTCACTTTAGTTAACAAGGACTTCGCTAAAAATAATAAACAATTCAAATTTATAGGTCCTTATAATACTTTTTTTTTTCTTTAGTTCAATCTTTTATATTATATAACAGTAAAAATGCTTATCGTCGTAGTTGAAAACCAAATAAAATTTAGTAGAACAGCATCATAACAACGAGTCAGTTGATAATTTAAATCTAACATGATTACTTTTTAACGTTTTTTAAAAAGCTATTTCTATTTACTTATTTTAAACTAGGTCTATTTTATGCTGTTAAATTTAAAAAATAAATAATTAACTGTTAAGTAATTCCAATGATAATTCATTTTAATTTGATTTTTATAAATTATTTACATTTTTATCAATTTTTATCAAAATTTCCAATGAATCTCAATCAAAAAGATCTTGAAAATTATAACAATTTGTTATATAACAAGTTGTTGTGGTAATGTTTAAAATTTACAATTTTAATATTTTTTTCTTAAAAGTTTTAATTACGGTGGTATTTTTTTATAATTGCAACAACTTCTGTAGTTGTGGCAATGTTTGGAGATTAATTTTAAAGACGAAACCTTCAATATTTTTTAATGAAAATCTTCATTTTATGATTAAAAAACGTCTACCAAGTATGTCAGTATAGCTTCCATACCATTTCTACTGGAATAAAAAATTAAAAACAAATGCAAACAGCAAATGCGTAAAAATAACAAAAACAAATTTAATGTTCTAATTCTTTATTTCGACATGTTTCGTAAAATTAGGCACACACAAATATATATGTGTGTGTGTGTGCGTGTGCGTGTGCGTGTGCGTGTGTGAATTTGGATGAAATTTGAAATCGATGCAGGACCATTTGTACAATAGTCCCCAATTTAAGATTGAATTGGACGTGTCGTTTTTGGAATATAGGCCTAACAAGAAAAAACGTTTATGAAAGGGATGAAATTTGATAAAACTAATACTGGTCCAATTTTACACTGATCTCTAGCTTTCCTTCAACTTTAGGCCATTTAAGACGAGCCGTTTTCGAAATAGTCAGGGTCGAAAGTAGTGAATGGAATTTGATAAAATTGATATGGGGCCATCTAGGTATCCACTTGCATAATTTCATCTCATTCGGATTAACAGTAGTGGGTTATGCCTCTACATCGATTTGACTACAGGCAGACACGAAACCAATTTAAACCAAATTCGAAAAGGGTAATATAATCTACAGTTGTATATATTGTTATTGTTTGTTTATTTTAAAAATATTTAATATATATAATAATAAGAAGAAACTTCTCAGTTTCTGATAATATTTATGGCATCTATTGCATCATTGTGTGTAACATCAATAAATTAAATCGTTTGTTTGTCTTTGGCGCAAAGAGGCATCTGATTATCTTTCAATCGTAATTCTCCACATCGCTAATCTCGATATTTTAGTCTTATTTTCCCGAAAATAATAGACATTTGAATGTCATCGGAAGCCTGATACATACATACGCATATATATATATGGGATATATATGTATGGATATATATGTGTATATATATATATATATATATATATATATATATATATATATATATATATATATATATATAAACACACATATATTTGTGTGTGAATATTTTTTCCTCCGCCATTGGAACATTTGGATCAAATGATCTGAAATTCGGTATATATGGTTGTATCCTAGGCAGAACAATATCATAGAAGTTGGGGGTAAATTTCAGTATTCCCAAATGTATTTTCGCGGTTTTTAAGGTCGTTCTCACGTTTCTGGCTATATTTGGGAACTTCCAGCATCCCCCTTTGGATCAAATGATCTGAAATTCGGTATATATGGTTGAATCCTAGGCAGAACAATATCATAGAAGTTGGGGGTAAATTTCAGTATTCCCAAATGTATTTTCGCGGTTTTTAAGGTCGTTCACACGTTTCTGGCTATATTTGGGAACTTCCAGCATCCCCCTTTGGATCAAATGATCTGAAATTCGGTATATATGGTTGAATCCTAGGCAGAACAATATCATAGAAGTTGGGGGTAAATTTCAGTATTCCCAAATGTATTTTCGCGGTTTTTAAGGTCGTTCACACGTTTCTGGCTATATTTGGGAACTTCCAGCATCCCCCTTTGGATCAAATGATCTGAAATTCGGTATATATGGTTGTATCATAGGCAGAACAATATCATAGAAGTTGGGGGTAAATTTCAGTATTCCCAAATGTATTTTCGCGGTTTTTAAGGTCGTTCTCACGTTTCTGGCTATATTTGGGAACTTCCAGCATCCCCCTTTGGATCAAATGATCTTAAATTCGGTATATATGGTTGTATCCTAGGCAGAACAATGTCATAGAAGTTGGGGGTAAATTTCAGTATTCCCAAATGTATTTTCGCGGTTTTTAAGGTCGTTCACACGTTTCTGGCTATATTTGGGAACTTCCAGCATCCCCCTTTGGATCAAATGATCTGAAATTCGGTATATATGGTTGTATCCTAGGCAGAACAATATCATAGAAGTTGGGGGTAAATTTCAGTATTCCCAAATGTATTTTCGCGGTTTTTAAGGTCGTTCTCACGTTTCTGGCTATATTTGGGAACTTCCAGCATCCCCCTTTGGATCAAATGATCTGAAATTCGGTATATATGGTTGTATCCTAGGCAGAACAATATCATAGAAGTTGGGGGTAAATTTCAGTATTCCCAAATGTATTTTCGCGGTTTTTAAGGTCGTTCTCACGTTTCTGGCTATATTTGGGAACTTCCAGCATCCCCCTTTGGATCAAATGATCTTAAATTCGGTATATATGGTTGTATCATAGGCAGAACAATATCATAGAAGTTGGGGGTAAATTTCAGTATTCCCAAATGTATTTTCGCGGTTTTTAAGGTCGTTCACACGTTTCTGGCTATATTTGGGAACTTCCAGCATCCCCCTTTGGATCAAATGATCTGAAATTCGGTATATATGGTTGTATCCTAGGCAGAACAATATCATAGAAGTTGGGGGTAAATTTCAGTATTCCCAAATGTATTTTCGCGGTTTTTAAGGTCGTTCTCACGTTTCTGGCTATATTTGGGAACTTCCAGCATCCCCCTTTGGATCAAATGATCTTAAATTCGGTATATATGGTTGTATCATAGGCAGAACAATATCATAGAAGTTGGGGGTAAATTTCAGTATTCCCAAATGTATTTTCGCGGTTTTTAAGGTCGTTCACACGTTTCTGGCTATATTTTGGAACTTCCAGCATCCCCCTTTGGATCAAATGATCTTAAATTCGGTATATAAGGTTGTATCCTAGGTAGACCAATATCATAGAAGTTGAGGGTAAATTTAAGTCTACATGCCGGCTAGTATAAACGTAAGGTTTCGCGCGCCTCTACATCTCCTCCAAATTGAGTTAGAAAATTTGTATGTGAATTGAATTGGTGTTAGAAAACTGCGTTTTAGGGATCCTAATTTATTTCTCCGATCCCCGCAGTTTGATATTTTCAATGTTGTATTATAGTCATTATTAAAAAATAATTTAAAATACCACCTTAGTGACGAAGGTTTTTTTTTTTTAGATTTTTTTTAACACATCAATGCTTTCATATTTTAAATAGCTACTCAATTGTTTGAATAAATTGAGCGAATCTCGTTTTATAACGATATTTTTTTTATATCTTCAGAGGTACTGGCAATCTAATTCATAGTCCATACAACATAGCAATATGTTGTATATTTTTAAAGGAGGGAATAATATTCTAAGCCAAACTACAGGGAGCTCATTACATATGGTGACTTTGAGCAGATGGAATGGAACCGTGAATAATCCAACCAGGTTCTCCTTGGAGTGCATCTTGAATCGTCACTGAGGCGTTGAATAACTCAGTGAATATCTTTGCTACATCTTGATGGAGCATTTCGGCAGTCTCACATGTTATCCTATACTACGTTTATCTCTATTCATGGACCTTACATTCGTCGGTCTTAGCGTTTGATGGATAACGGGGATACTATTCTGTCTTCTGCCCCGAGGTAAAGCCTGTGTTGATGTGAGTAATATATTCAACTGTGAGACTCAGTTGACAGGGAAAAATATATTCGACATTAGTTTCACCATCTCACTTTTTCAAACCCTTTTCTCCTTCAAAATGGCTTCCTTTATTTCAGAGCGAATGGATTTCAAAAGTATTGTAATTGCAATAGTACGAGTAGAAGCACCTAACGAAGCAGGTATGAAATGTTAATAATAAACGCGAACCAAGTTAACTTAACCATATGCAGGCCGTTTTAAGTTACTCTAATCCTTAAAAACTTAATTTGATTTCATAAAAAACAAATTTCGAAGATTATAATAAACAGAGTATAGCTTGGGTTTATGTTTATAATATATGAAAACAATAAACTCTTAAAAACATCAGAATGAAACTCTTTAACATCAGTTTAAGGAACTTGTAGTGTACAAAAAAAATGAAACAAAAAAATGTAGGTTTCAGTATTTCTATCCTGTCATATGATTGCAATAGTACAACCCTGGCCCTATTTTATAATAAAGTACAAAAGTAAAAATTACAAGTGAGAAAAGTATAAGTGGAAAGATTCGTGTTGAGAGGTTACAAGTTACTTATCGTCATTAGATAATATTTTTTTTTTTTAATTTACTGTTTTTTAAAATAACTATTTTAAATGTTATCTTGTTTCGATGTTATAATTATAATAAACAACTGTGTAACATCTTATACTTTACTTCATAGACACCCTCTGTTTTCATAATACAAAAGTATTTACAAGTACAAGTTAGTCTATGACTAACACTGTAAAATGTTAAAATAAGATAACATTTAAAATAGTAATATTAAAAATAATAAATTTAAAAAAAAAAAACATTCAATACAATTATTATTATCTAATGAGGATAAGTGACCTTCAACCTCTAAAAACAAATCTTTCCACTAGTATTTTTAGCACTTATACTTGTATTTTTGTACTTTAACATGAAACAGAGCCAATACAAGAAGATAGGAGGCGTCATGCTTGATGAACATGCATTCAATATTATATTGAATTATATTATTACGCTATTTAATATTAGAAAAACATAGGAAATGATTAGTTGCTTATCCGTTGAACAGGTCGCATAAAATTTATTTGTTGATATACTTTTATCAAATTATAAAAAATGAAGGGGTTTCAGCTAGACTAGATAGTAATTAATTTGAGTGAAAATGAGTTTCAAGTTAGCATCCTTAACTTTAACCTCAAAGAGTCATCGAGATTTGTTTAATCAAAGTCAAATACTAGTGGGTTTGAATGGGCAAGATCTTTTAATGGATGGATATGTACCTTACTTAGTATCTAAATTTTCAGAAAGTAGGTCATTGTAGATAATTTTATAAGTGACAGAATAAGGAGTATTAAAGAAAAATTATTAATATTATTATAATTATAAAATTAAACATTATTATTATAAATTTAACATTACTTTTTTAATTATGTTTTTCTTTTTTAAATTCTAATTGGTTTTGTGAGAAAAATCTCACTGGCTCTTCATTGATGACGTTGGTTTCTTCTATTCCTTTTTTATCATAGTCTTGCTTTGCCTTAGCTCCGGCAATTCTGTTTATTTTTAATCCTCGTTCCTAATCTCGTATTCCGCCTGCTCTGTTGTATAAAGAACATTGCGTGCCTCTTTTGTCTTATCCATTTGGATCACGAGCGGTACAAAAGAGAATTGTTCTTCAATTTTTATTTATTCTCTTTACTTAATTATAATTCAGAATGAAGTATGAAGATAAATCTGAGTAAAACAATATTCAAACTATAACAGCACCATAATAAATTGCTGGAGAGATTTTACCAGTCTGAATCCTGAATTTAATTTCAGATATTAAAGCAGACTTCTAACGCTGTCCCTTATCCACGCGATGATCCTGAGGAAAATACCTTCAGGAAGAAGCGGCAGGATGTTTGCCACAACTGAGACAATTTGTCTTTCTCCAGCGTAATAACCCACTCTAAATGTTTTATAAAAGTGACATAACTCAAAGGATTTTCTTCTCTTCTTCAGGATTTTTATTAATTATCCTAGAATATATTAAAGGCGAAAAGCTAATAGCTTTATCTCTTGAGTTTAATTAAAGTTTGTTTACTGTCCCTTGTTGTCAGACATATTTTCCATCTAAATAAATTTTATGTTGTTCGTGCTGGAAAATAGGATAGCAGTAACCTCGGAGGGTGTTTACTCGGTAAGCAACATTTCAGCTAGGGATTATATTAAAAGTTTTTGTTTTTCTTAATGCAAAGAAACATTAAAAATATATCATTGAGTATTTATTTTTTTAAATTTAGCTCCACTAATATTTCAGGAAAAAATATGGTTACTCAATAATGAAAAAAAAAAAAAAGAAATGATTGATTTCCCAAATCATTACTTATAAAGAAATAAGTAAATCAATAAGTTATATGTAAAATAAACTAGGACTCCTAGGCACAATCTGTTACATAAAATGTCTTTTTTTTTTTTTTTTTTTTGTGAGTGCGAGAATGGAGAGAGAGATTTAATTGAAAAATGATACAAGCTGTCACACTCAAGGGCAATAGGTATTAAGGCTGTATGTATCAATTTATACCCTACTAGTCCAGGCGCGATAGTTTACTTTTTTAAATAAATTGCCTTGGGACTTTTCCGACGTGATAATTAGAAGAAAAATAGTATAAACAAATTGTATAACAAAATCGGTATGTAGCAACATAGTGAAAAAAATTCATAAGTTTCCGAAAAGTGTTTTTTTTTTCACAAAAAAAAATTGTTTAAGAAAAATAAAATATAGTACGTAACGGCGTTTAAAAATACGAAAAAAAAAATTATTCTTAAACAATTGAAGTCGGTCGACAACTTTTCGCAAAAAAAAAAAAAAATTAAAAACAGCGAAAAATGGCCATTTTTGGGCATTTTATTACAGGGCTTGTAATTATCACAATAACTTGTTTTGGGGCTTAAATTGTGACTTTTGTGCAACAAAATGTCTATCTACAATAAAACTTTTATGAAAAAAATGATACATTTTTCTGTAAATTGAGAACATTTAAAGACAGGTGATCTCGAAAAAAGATTTAAACAAGGATAATAACGGTCCTAGAGCCATTTTTGCTCAAGCGCTTTTTGTTCTCGAGGAGTTTCTCTACAACCCTATTTTCATGAAATATATCTGAGGTTCGATTAAATATCTAAGAAACGCGTTTGAGTATAGGGCTCTTTCTCGCTACGGCCATAGTCAGGTAGCGGTGGGAGAATGACAAACTGCGGGGGAAGACTCTGACGGCCTTTGAGCACTGAAAAGTGATAGAGAGAGCCGTAGCGAGAAAGAGCTCTATGTTCAAATGATTTTTTACGAGAGTTTTTTTCACAATTTGCTACACATCGATTTCATCTAAAACATATACAATTTGTTCCTACTATTTTTTTTTTAAGTTATCACGTTCAGAAATTTCCGTGGAAAAGATTCATAAATTAAATGAGAGAAAAATAAGTAAACAAACAAGATAAAGAAATTTTAAGTTAAGTATAAATAAAATAATCATCCTGAACACATTCATATTTATTAACAATATTTATGTTCTGCCTAGAGATCTCAAAATAAAGCTTTGTTCCCACATGAGGATGGCAAATCATGACTCCAGGAGATCGCAGCACTTCTCTCCCAGCTGCGTCACTGGTATTAAAGGCAAACTTGAATTGGAAATAGATTAAACACACACATTTGTATTAAAAATAAATAATAAATCCTGAAAGCCAAAAAAACGTATCAGCATGACAGCCATATCCTTCCAAATAAAATAACAGTAATAGACAAAAAAAAAAAACAGAATTCGCATAAATCAGTCATACACCTCTTGATAATCGATTCCTGCTCTATATCCACCTTTAATAAAATCATTTTTAAAATTATGTTTAAGAAACTATTACTCGGCAGAAAAGATATTGAACTTTCACCTGAATATTATCTATTTGATAGAGCCTTTACATTATAAATTATAATGTTTCTCAAAAATAATTATAAGTATATAATTATTATACTGTATCAATATTCGTTCATTACTATTATCATTATTCTGCAAGCAAAAAATACCTGTATGCGTTTAATTAAAAAGTTTTCCTGTTCACTGAGAAGCCATATTAAAAAGTATTTTTTAGAGAATATTTTATTTATTTATTTTTAAATTAATTTACTTACTGCTTTAAGATAAAATGGTTTATAAATTGAAAAAATTATATGTTGAATTACGAAACAATTACTTAAAATATTAAAAATTAATCTACTGTTACCAGCAAAACAAACATGGATTCATGGAAACAATCTGTTTCATAATTCGGTTTGGAACTATAATAAATAATACTAGGTTGTTACAAAAGTTCATGTCCATTAGTATAGCTTTATTTCAGATTACATATTTAAAGCATTATTGAATACTACTCTTCAAAGTAAAGTCCATTGATTCTCCAGTAATAGGATTTGATGCCGTTTGAGGACAATGAACTCTTCACATTCAATTCTTACGTCCTCATAATTATCAAAGATCCGACATCTTAAAAAATAAGGCATTGATCTAAACTAACCATAATCTGATGGTGCAATATCTGGGCAATACGCAGGATGAGGCAAAACCTTTACTCCTTGCAGTTCCGATAATTATTCCGTAGTCAAACGAGAACGATGTGCAGGAGCATTGTCGTGTTGCAATGTGGCTTGGCCCTGTTGACCAAAGCGGTGTACTTTGCCCTCAAAACTACACAAACTCTGTCTAGCTGTTCACAATAAAGGATTGAGTCCACTGCCCGACCAGTAGGAACAATCTCAAAATTCAAAACGCTTTCGATGTTCCATCAAACACAAAGCATCATAATAAGTGTCCTAGTTCATACATTCAAGAAGAACTTACTCTTATTCTCATTGTTGAAACGCCTGAACCAAAGTGCGGCAAGTATTTCGATGGATAATCGACTTTCCTCGACTCTATGGTACAAATTTCTTCGGCGGCTGCCATTCCGCGTAAACCTTTTTTACACTAATGTCTGAAAAGACGGCGAATCACGATGAAATATAAATGACCCCATAAAGCCAACTCAAGTTACAAGAAATCAAAGGATTAGTCAAAGTAAACATTGACATAAATAGTAGAAACAAAAACATTCTTATAATTATGAGAATCGGAGTTAAGGGTTGGGTTCATGCACAAGGACTTTTGTAACAACCTAGAATTTGTAATGGAAATATTTTCTTTTCGCTAAGTCCAGATAAGAAATCAAGTAAACAAATGGTTATTGTAATTTTATTAATTGTAAATTTATTTTAAGAAAAATAGGAGACACCAATGTTTAATAATGACTACGAAATGCTCTCAAAGAAAAAAATTCCGAAAAAACAAATCCAGTTGTTGTTTTTTTTCCTTTCTGCGTTTTAGCTAGAGCATGAAAAAAATGATAATGAAATTAAAATGTACATGAGCCAAGCTTGTAAGTCCAGGAGGTAATTTTTATTTTGGAAAGTTCACAATCCGGTCTGGGTTAAAACAGGAAGGCTATTCTGAGGGTGGATGGTGAAATTGGGGTAACTTCCCTAATCGACGATACTGTTTTAAACTTTTTGTTAGTATTTCGTTTTCTTCTTCCTTTGTCCTCTTTAACTACCTTCCTCCAGGACGCCTTAACAATTCTCTCTATTTCTGTGATCCAGCGGTTTGTCTTAACATCCTCTTAGCGTACTCTGGATCAGGTGCACCTCCTCATTTTTTTTCAACTAGAAATAGAAATTCAGGTCTTATTCTTTAAACGAGGCCCGTCAACGTCTAGAGGATGAAAAAATCTTTTTTTGTAATTGATTAGGCGATATTACAATAAGTTCGTTCTGATAAGTCCAAGCTTTATAATGATACCATAATTTTAACCATTAAGATATTAGCTGTAACTAACGATTGAAAACATATTGATAATTCGGATTATTAGATCAAGAGAGCCTGACGAAAACTAAACATCTGACGGCAAATCGTACCGTAGTTTGAGTTATTTCTCTAATAGCACTACGAACCAAACACAAATGCCAAATTTTCATTCAAAGATAATGTTTTCATTTTTGAGAAAATTCCTAAACACCAATACTTTCTAAATATCTAGGATAATTATTCTAAGTTTCGGACTACACAAGTCTTAAAGATCCATTTTCTCCTACTTCCAACCATTTGGACTTGAAGCTTGCTCTTAGGATTTAAACAAATAAATAGATGGTTACTCTAGAAAAATGTCCAGAGCAAAAACTGAGGATCATTTACTTATTATATCTGAAACCGTGATCTCAAACATACGAAAAAATACCTCTTAATAAAAAATCTCGACTTATTCTACTACAACAACCACAATGGAAGGAAAGCGATTATGTCTCCATTATAGATGCATCGGATTCTGATTCAAGTGGATATTGATTTAAGAAAGATTAATTTGTAAATCATACTTATTAAATATTATTGTATTTAATATTTTGTTTTCTATTTTTTTCACTTCCTTTTCCGTTAAAACACAACTTATTATATTTAAATAAGTCTTCGTTCACAGCGTATTAAAGGTCTGTAACACAGGCGTGTGCAGCATCCATTATTAATATATAAAGTGTGCACATGTGTCCTGAGGGGTCCTTCCATACTCCCCAGTCGGGCGGGGGATCGGGGATATTCTTTACTCTCATGGAAGATTGTTTAAAGAATATGCTGCCTAAACCTTATTTAAATTTAATACAAAATTTAACACTCTTGGTCTACAAAAGATATATAATTGACTGAGTAGCAGGTGGCTGTGCACCTATGGAACTCCGCTAGCGCACGCCTGTACTCTGTAACTTATTTAACTAATGTAATAATACCCTGTAATTTGTATAACTTATGCTAATTATGCTTTTAGTTATATTTTAAAGTTAGTGAAAACGGATAACACTTTTGGTCATGTTTTCCTACCTTCTGGACCAGTGTGATGTACGAACCAGTCGATGTCTACAGGGCCGAGTTTTTTTCCAGATTTGTCACCTCAGTCACTAGTCACCCTACGATGGCTTTCGAAACTCGACATTACAATCCACTTTTTCGTTTCAAAATGGCTGCCGATAAAAGGTTTCATTCGCCCATATCTCAGCCATTTATAGAGATAGAGGAAAAATATAAATTATTTTGGAATCATTATACCAAAGCCTTAATAAAATGAGTCCATAGATTTTTTTTTTTTTTATGCATAACTATTTGAAAATAAAAAAAACAATTGTAACAATTTGCAACGTTTTATAATTAATCTTTACACGTCTTGTTAATTTATCTTATAACATTGTAGTAACAAATGTTTTTACTGAAATTATATATTTTACATTTTTTTTTTTTGCTTACTTAATTATCTTTTCTACCAGATTTCTGGCACATTTCTCATTACATTTTAAAATATATAATAGCCACTCATTCTAATCTAAATTGTAGTTTGCATCCTCCAGAGTTTCGGCACCATCGACCCTTGACTTAATTGTTTAACCCAGTGTGTTTATATGCTAATGTGGCAATTTCCATACTAACTGTCATATCTGTCTCAGTGGTTGGCAGGCAAATCAGGCTCACTTGTCACTTGGCTTACCATGATATGTTTGTTAAGGATTTAACCGAAAAATATTTATAATCATAATATAAGTTATATCAGTTGATTTTTGATCCCTCATATTGTTGAAATCGAAAATACTGAATAAGGGGCACATTTATCCTAATGCTCTTTCTACTACAAGGGTACTATTTTAACAAAAATCTCTTTCCAACTGGATGTATCAACGACTATATTTTGTTTGCAGAATTCTAGAATTTTTTAAAAATGGATTTTGAATTATAGTTTTAAATAAAATCGTAGAATCAGTAAGTAAGGACTGTATTAATGTTTCATTACTTGAGGAAGTTTCTGTAACATTAGAGTTCTTTCAAAGTTTTTTTAGAGTTCTTTCATTGCTTTAGAAAGTTTCTATAGCTAACTACTTCAACATGAGCAAGTTTCTGTAACATGAGAGTTAAATGAAAAAAAAAGTGACCCAGGTTTACTCAGAAAACGAGAATTGACTTAATTTGCTAGGATTCTGTCTCGTGATGTAGCATGAGACTAAGGAAGGGCGGATTACTCTATTTTTTGACATATAATAAAACACGCTAGCCACATTTTGAAGTCCACAACTCGATGGCTCTTGGCGGTTGCTTTTTGGGGAGACATTTTATAATGAGGATGTGTTGTAACATAGCAGAATGTATTTCATTAAATTTAATTTTTTTATAATTTTTTTTTTGGATTATTAATAATTGTTTGTAGAATGGAATCCCAGTGGTAGAAAACAATCTGGTACAGTGCGTGCATCACACATATTTCATTTCCCACCATATCCATTTTTAAATATAATTTAAAAAAGTTTCGCATAAACTTTTTGAAATATTCTTAGAAGCATGCACTTCATGTATTATAATATTTTAAGCAATTGTAGAACAACAATTCTTGCAGTATACATTTTTGGTTTGTCAAGCTGAAAATAAATTTTAAAAGTTTCCATTCAGTTTTCATTAAATAATATAAAGGTAGAAATTATTAACTACAACACCGTGAAGTTAGCAACAAAGTTGAACAGAAGGTAATATTGGTAACGAGATTGAGGCGTGGTCAGAGGAGATCCAGTTGTCACACCCCTCTGCTTGCCATCTACGGTCCAGTCTTGTAGTCCTTATAAAATGCGCTGTATTTTTGCTAATACTAGTCCGATTTAACTTTTTTTTTTTTTTACAGAATTTATTTACTCACATGAAGGGTGCAAGATCACATAATTTAAGATAAATTGCATACTTTTTGCATAATTGCATAATTAAGAACAATACATTAGAAAATAAATTTGGTAACGCAGTAAACTGTCATATGTTAACAAGTCTGTCCAGTATTAGATTATTTGAAATGGCATGGTTATGAACCTGGCGGTAAGAAAAAAGTTCGTAAAAAAAAAAACATATGTATATATATGTAAGAAAAAAAATAAGACTTGTATTAATTTTGTTAGTATGTATGTATTTACAAAAAATAGATGTAACACACACACAAAAAAAAATGCAAATTATTACTCTATGGTATATTATTGCCAAATATTTATAATGTATATCCAAAGCAAAAACAATAAAATACCGCTTTCACTTTATTTCCTGAAATTGTAATCTTAATGGTCTGTTTGCTCGAAACAAATGATTTATATATTTTTTCCTTACTTGAACCCAAAGTGATAAAGGGATTTTTTAATTAAACTGCTTCTCCACGAGGTAACTTTGGTTGGCAGGCCTGACGAAGACTGAGTAATGGACAGGAAGAGTTAATGGAGGCCCGGTCTTAATTAACTGAAGACCAGAGGTTGGCCATATCGGGTAGCTTCCGCTAGATCAAAGAGCTACCAAGAACTACAGGACTCCGGTGTACTGTGGCCATTAGGTGCAACTTAGCGAATTGTTGTAACTAAAATGTTGTTATATTGTTTGTCTTAAAGTTAATGTCACTACAAAAACTTTTATATACTATCATCACCATCACGTTCAAATAGCCAATGTGAAAAAATCGCATTTTCCGGATGTCTTAATTTTATTAATTTACTAGGAGCATATTTACAAAATAAAATCATATAAACACAAATGTAGGGCTCAGAAAACTAAAAAGACCCGGAGATGAAATAATTATCCGCAATGGGGAAATTAAAAGTAAAATGTAAAATTCTTTTTTCGCATTCGTAATTTTCACATTCGTTACTTTACACATTCGCTTATAAATATTGCGTGATTTATTATTATAAATTAAATAATGCGCGGCTCTTATAATAATTATCAATCAATAATTGATTGAACTTGAAACAGCTGTTTTAATTGTTAAATTAAAACCATGTAAACAATTGAGGATATCGATATTTTTTATTAATAACGAAAGAAGTGTTAGCGCTTCAGATTTTTATACTAGTTTTTCATAAAATTAGATTAGAACAGTTAAAACCTTGTCAAACCAAGCTAGTGAATGGTTATACTAGAAAATGAAATTGCAAGTATCACTCTCAACCTCCAGTTGATTCAATGAAAGGTCAAAATGGTATGTTATCATCAGTATGGTATAACTTAACGTATAAGGTGATAGAGGCCCTGACCCTAGAATTACAAAACTGATAGAACACATAATTAGTTTTCTGTAAAACCGGATTCGAACCAGGTTCCGGGAGTTGGAAGTGCCTACAGGGCCATCTATTATATTTATACTACAAAATAAAATTTACTAAACAAATACTTATTTAATGAAATAGTTACGGCTAAATGTGCACAAAAGTATACATGCACCATGCGGTGGTTTCTGGAACGAATTTCCTTTTGTTTAAAGAATTTTACTAGGAACAAGAATTAAATAAAATTTAATTCTAATATATTTTTATTTTTATTTCAGGGGGCAGAGCACTCAGGGAACCAAACCATATTTCGCCGAAAAACACACACGTGCTCAATGACGTGTCAATACAGGTAATGCACACTTTTCATTTGTTTATTAATTAATTAATTATTTAATTTATTAATTGTGTTCAAAATATTTATCAATCTTACTAATTTTTGTATATATTTAGACGGATTTAATTAAAATTATACATATAGGAATCTATGTGAGCTGTCAATTTAGACATTTTTAAACTTCTTTTCCCGTGAATATAATTAGTGAACTTGCTGGATTCCTTGCCTAAGCGTTTAAGGTTATAATTCTATCAGAAATTGTTTTGTTTTTGTATGTTTTTTTTCATTTGTGAATATTTCAATTTAAGGTTAACTTATTGCTAGATTTAAGGAATATGCAGTTGACATCCGCATGATGGTATAGAAGGATCAATTTAATTAGGGATGTTCTACCAAAAATCAATATACATTAGAACCCCGGCACCATTTCACTGGTTCTTAATTAGTTTCAAAATTTGGGTTATCAGAACTATATTATTCATACTAAAAAGCCACTAGGTAACACACAAAAAAAGGTGGAAAGGCTATGCTTCTAAGATAAGTTTAAGTTTAAATAAATAACAACAACAAAACTAACTTTGTAACTACTATTAAAAACAGAACATTTGTTTTATCACTTTAACTAAACCTTTTATCTAAAGGCATTTTTATTTAAAATAATTAAACATATCGGTCTGATAAATTTAACTTCATCGTATGCAACATACATATGACCTAAAGAATAATTTTTGTATTGTACTATAATTTTTACCAAATATACACGTTCAATTTATATTAAAGTTTTTTTTTTTTATACACATCGGATTAACTGGCTATCTCGCTTAAATGGCGAGGCTCCGGTCATGAAAATGACGAACAAGCGGGGTTCTACTGTATCTACTTTCATAAAATGATTTCCAAAAATTTCGAAAATTATTATGGGGCTTCTCGTGTAGATATGTTAAATTTTAATTGAAAAGGCTGATGTTTAGCAATTATTTGACAAGGGAAATTTTAACTTTTGAAGGAAACTAAATAATCATTAGATGTACAACCTATCAAGAAATAATTTTTTAAGAAAATTGGATATAAGTATTAACTTTTGATGGAATGCTCCTCGTGTATTTTATTTTCCTTGTATGGAGCTTATTTTTATCATTTATCATTCAATAAACTCTATTACGCTAGTATGTGTTACTCGTTAATCGTTCTAGTTTTATAATTAAACTATTATGATAATTAAGATTATAGTAGAATTAATTAAGAATGTAGAATTAATAGCATGTTTACTCAATGTAATTGAATATCATAATCATAAAGGAATATTTTGGTCAGCTTATAAATATGATAGTTAAATGGTAAAATATTGTTAGATATAAATCAAAAAGAAGATCATCTGTTATTTTTATTTATTTTATTGACAAACCATACTAGCTAACAATACCTATAAATAAATAAATAGTTAACGAATAACTAATTGGGAATGGACGGTAGTTTACATTGCATTGTTCGTTAAAGAATAAATCTGATTTCTCGCTAAAACAATTATGTTTAAATTATATAATAGCCTCTGAATATTTTTTTTTTTAAATTCTAGATATAATTAAAAGAAACTGTATTTTCTATTATATAATTTTAGAAGCTGTTCATGAAAAAAAAATTGAACTATTTACCGTTCATTTACACCTTTCTTCGATATCTCATTAAATTTTCTTAATTAAATAGAGAAATTTAAGATGAGCTCACTAATACTAAAAAAAAAAAAAAATGAAGAAAAAATGGTCACCATTAGTACTGACACTGGAAAAAAATGTTTTCAGAAAATGGAACCCACATGAATCCAGCGCTTCCCTTTTGTACCCGTCACAATGCCTGGCGGACATTAAGGCTCTCTGTTTGTCCTCCGAATTTCGGAAAATATTTGTCTGAAACCAGGAAAAATGATATTGTTCTGAACTGGTAGGGTCCTTAAAAAACATTAGCCCAGCCCGAAATTCAAAGAGCATATCTCTTTTGTTCATATAATAGATTGAAATGGAAATCATAGTTCATAGATAAATATTTAACTGTCGAATGGGAACAAAAAATATAATGTAATACCTTATTATATGTGTAGACAAAATGCAGCATATCTCAAATCCACAGTCTAAAAAGGTATATAAACTAGTAGCTCATTCCATGATATCTTCACACATACTGAAGGAAAAGAGGGGTTAAATGATTACAGGTGGGAAAAGGTTAAAAACCGCTGGTCATCAGACAACAAAAAAAATATAAAATACACATTCTAAACAACCAACAATGTACAAAAGGTCATAAAAATAAATCAGATACTTAAAAGAAAAGAAAAATAACAGTTACAAAAGAAATAGGAAAGCAAAAATACAGAGGAGTTCCATATCAAGAAAATAGTGGACACACGGCTATTCCACAAAATATATTATTATATAAGAGCTAAGTCCGAAATGAGACATAAAATAATTGTTAGTAAATAAATGGAAAATTCCACACAAAAAGCCTAGAGTCTCGAAAATCAGAAAACAACCAACCTACCGGTATTTCCTATTTATCTGATGATCAGCTGTTTTTAATTTACAGCTGTTATTACGTAATCTCCCGTTTCCTTCAGTATGTGTATAGTTGGATTCACATAAATTGATACTTGAGACCAGCAATAGATGGGGGAAGCGCTGTTGCCGCTCTGAGCACAACTTCTAAGCTCCTGAACCCTTTGCTTTAATAATGTTTAATATTGCATTGTTATTCAAACTCTAGTTAGTTAAATCGATGTTAAAGAGGTAGGTGAATTTTTGTTTTTTAATTAATTAGGATGTACATATATACTTTTTTCCAATTCGAGCATTTTTGCGATAATACAGTGGGCTTTTGCAATGTGAAAGAAAAGTTGATTGAGGGCTGATAATAACCAAACTGGAAAGGAAAGGTATTGAAAGATAAATGACCAAACTTATTGTAATTAGCTGGAGACATCCTCGTTATAATAATGGCATTAAATCCACCACAGGTTATTCAAAATTATCATTTTTAATTAAGTTTTTTTATTTACTTATTATCTCCCCTTCCATGCCTTTCGCTAATACGGGATTTCCGGGCTGTATGTCTAGTCAATTCTTCATATCTATTTGTGTGAATCCAACTGTAGTTGTCTTTTAGTGAGGGTACTGTCCATAGTTGATTTGTCTTTTTAGACTGTGGACATGAGATTTGCTATACTTTTTCTTTATATAAGGAATATATATATGTTAATATAAGGAATATATATATATATATATATATATATATATATATATATATATATATATATATATATATATATATATATATTATATTAAGGAATATATATATATATATATATATATATATATATATATATATATTATATTAAGGAATATATATATATATATATATATATATATATATATATATATATATATATATATATATATATATAATCTTTTTTATTTTATTCTTCCTTTTTTTCTTCTGATGAAAATTGGCGAATATCGACAAGTTAGTTGTATTCCGTCATTTTGGAGACTGTACGGACTTCGGCTGTGGAATCATCCATTTGTAACCTAAAAATTACTTTATGTCCTATTTTAAGTTTTTGTTCTTCCATTTTAATTAATAGTCCTCTCCAACAAACCGTCTTTTCAAAAAAAAAAAAAAAACTGCAAATTTGCATTTGTCCTTGGAGTAAGTCAATACATAATATAAATTAGTTTAATCAAGGACATTAACTTATTATATCTTAATGAACTTCTTTACTATTATTATAATTATATTTATAACAACTGGAAATGAAATTATAAATTTATAGTGTTTAGATATTAGTAGGCTACATAAACTTTAATAGTCCATACAAACATTCAGCATAAAAAAAGGGACTGTCGTTCCGCTGAAGAATGAAATGGGCCAACTTATCAAGAAGAAATACTAGAATCCAATACACGTAACCTTTACCAACGACTCGCGACAATTTACACTGCCATAGCGAAGGATTCATAGTGGGTTTCACAAAGGTTTATAATCCCGTAATAACGGGTAGGAAAAAAAAAATGTTTAAAAACCCGCTTTAATAACCGTTTAGAATTAACCTGAGTAATCAAAGAATTGTAACGATCATTTGCTATTATAATAATGTAAAATCGAATATATGTATAATATATATAAAGTCCAGATAAGACCAATAAGACTTTAAATTAGAAAAAAAAATTATGGGTATCTTAAATAATGCCCAAAAGAAATATGTATAGGAATAATTCTTCCTAGTTAAATAAAATATACTATAAAACTGAACTCAGAGATTATAAAAAAAATATATTTTTATTGAGGTGACTGTTTATGTGTTTTAACCTATTCAAGAATTAAGAAACAATTATATGAGGAGCTTACTTTCAAAAGAGCACATCCAAAAATTAAATCAAGAATTTTTTTACGTTTTTAAATTCATGTAGATGAACTGAAGCGAACCCTCCAATAATTTCCTATCAAAACTGAACAAATGAATCCTTTTTTCTTATAAGGCATAAGTCAGGATAATTATTTAACTAGCATTCTTATTAATTTTCTTACCTTAAAAAAAAAAATCTTCATGAGTTATGGTGGTAGAGGTTTTGGGTTCAGTACTTGTTAAGGGCTACGGCAGTACTCCTAGGACGGTGTTTTAGATGGATTTGATATCGGATTTTAAGAAAAAAATCGAATATCCTTAATTCTTGACTAATCATACTTCCGTGGGATAGACTCTTCGAGATAATAAAATGTTAATATTTACACACAGTATCGAACTTTATCCTAGTCTGGTGTATTTTAGATAACAACGAAATTTCAGGAACCTATAGGTTCCTGATATGTTTCTTTTATCCTTGCGACTCTCCTATCGATTCTGAATACCAATAGACTTTCAAGTAGGTTCAGCGACGTGACAAGAATTCAAGCGTTTCTTATTCTTTTCTTTTTTTTTATTGTTGTATCAGTATTTTATTGATATTCTCCACCGGGTAGTAGAACAAATGATTGGCTAGTAGGGAACCCAAACATTTCCATTTCAATCCTCGCTGTAATACTGCGAAAATCAGCTCGGATTTTCATTGGATGATTAAACTAATCTTTTTAATGCTAAAAAATATTATTATTATGCATATGCCAATCCTATGATTCAAAAAGAAAACTATTCATCAAACGCAAAAAATAAGTAATTTAAATAAATCATTAATTATTTAATAATTAGAGATATTTTCTATATTTCCTACCATTGGTTCAGTTTCTAGGATATAGAAATCAATTATAGCTGGGTGAAATGCTACACCCGATCGCACACTATTATAAACTGTTGTCCATTATATTGGGGAGCGGCATAAATTAGAGAGAGACCTATAATTCCAGGCTCCAGTATAATTTCATTTCCAGCCAATCCAAGCACCACTTGATTCCAGTAAATTACCCTGTCTTATCCAGTGGCCCACCTCCAGCATTGCGCATGAAAAGCCTTTCACCAACCGCTGATTCAATATATAAACCGTCTCTGTCTCTAGCAGCCCATTATGCATTTGTATGTATTATAAATATATTTACATATATGTGTATATATATATATATATATATATATATATATATATATATATATATATATATATATATATATACATATATATATATATACATATATATATATATATATATATATATATATATATATATATATATAAATAGTAGAGGGGAATATTGAATACTTATACTCGTTATTAGAAGAACAGAAATATTTTAGATGAGTGCATATATAACTATAGCAAACTATCAAGCGATGCATACATATTTTGGTACTGCTATGTAATAATAAAAACCTTAGTAAACCCGAAGGTTCGATGTCGATACCACCAATCTCTGTTAACAAGCCCGTCCACTGACCACAGTCCACATCCAAATCCGTAAGAACACGCTTAATACAATCCTCCCACCTATGTTTCGGTCTACCCCTCGGACGTAACCAGTCGGGTCACAGTTTATTAACTTTTTAAGGATTCATTCGTTACGAAGCCCATTTCAACCATTGCGATGCTATAACTTCGATTATATTAATAAGGCGCATGCTCCACAATTCCGCGTTATGTAAACTCCTAAATTCTCCACTGGATTAATCTTTGATCGGACCAAATATTGTATACAGTACCTTATTCTCGAAGACTTTAAGGCGTTGTTCCTCTATTAAAGTTAGCGGCCACGTTAAACATCCGTACAGAACAGAAGAAAGGATAATTGTTTTGTAAATTCTAACTTTTGAATTCCTCAACAAAAGGAGTGAAGCGAGTAACGACGAGACCAAAAAATAACAAGCATTTCCCGCCTTTAACCGCTCCTTTATTTCCTCTTGAACATATTTTTTTTCTAATTAGGGATTGATAAATTATTTGCTACGTCAATAATTCTGTTTTTATTGAAAACTAGTTTCGAATGTTATACGTTCATCTTCAGTTCTAAAAACACATACAAATTCAAAAATAAGCAATTCAAAATACAGTTTGGTATTATTATACATATTAACTTAAATGAAATATAAATTAGTATTATAAAACATTTATGAATTATGAATTTAATTAAGACAAGAAATCAAATACATATTGGTATTCACCAAGGTTTAAGTAGATTATATCTAACAGAAAAGTTTGTATTGGTTTGTTCTCGCACTGAACTAGCAATGGAAGAAAGGTGGGGTGTTATCAATTCCTAATTAGATTGATCCTTCTATGCCATTATGCGGATGTCAACTAATTTTTTCTAGTTATCACTGACCCCAAATACTTAAATTTCTCTACTTAATAAAGGTGGTCTTATGTTCCGAAAATAAAGGTTTGGATTCTGAATTTATAGTTAACTAAATATTGAATAGGCTTAGAAGAAATACAGAATATTTGTTTTCAGGCAGGAGAGTATAGAATGGGTTGTACTTTTCAAGGTAACCATCTCTCTTTTTTTATGGGTAATATATGGCTAATATAGATATTACAGGTTCCATTTTACTCTAATCAATTTCTTGGAGAACAAACCAGCACCAACCACGTGCTGATGAAATTTAATTCAAGGAATCAGGCTATCAGTTAACTGAACTTTTCTAAGAATGGCACGAGTTTACCACCTGTTTTTGTGATTTCGTAAGTAGATTACATTATTATAAATACCTACCTCCAACAAATACAATAACGTAAAAATTTTAAGAAGTTTAATAACGTGAAGCCGCTCTTTCCAAGTTATTAAGAAGGATTTGATTCTGTGGGTCCTAAATAAAACGCCCGAAGCGCTTTCGCCATATTGCAGCAAGGGTGAGATATAAAAATATTCCATATCCCTCGTTCCCCTATAGAAATACAATAAAATATACAAGGTAAAGGTATCCTAGTAGACATTTTAAGACAGGATCTGCACTTAATAATTTTTAGAGAAAAAATATATAATAGAAAATTCTTTTGACTATTCCGGATGATTAACCGGCTAATAACTGAAATATAAAGGCATTTAAAAACAAAGAAAAAGGAAATAGTTAAATTGTGTTCAACTCCAATAGTAGACACTAAAATCCCAATAGTAGACAGGATACAGGTCCAGTAGTAAACACAAGAAGTTTAGACACTCCTGTCAACTTCTGGATCCGGCTCTGGTGTGGCAATGAACTAATTTCTGGCATGCTTATAGTCACTAAATTAGTTAATTTAAGTTAAAACAGACGATTAAGTAAGATTCCAGTCAGGAAAATCATACAAATCTCCAACCAGAAGTAGGCGCATCTACTAATTGTTAATTATTTAGTTTAAAGTGATAAATAAACTAATCATCATCAAATGGAATCTCATTAATCTACTAATCGCGATAAAAAATTAAAATATTGAAAATAAGGTGGCAAAATCTTTTTATGGAGTTTCCCTAGCTGAAGGGGCTGTGGGAACGTAAATTAAAATTCTGCATTAAACAAAGCTTATTGTTAATAATCTCTGCAAGGAATATTGACGGGAATCTCTCTTAGCAACAGCTAAGGCTACACTCCTTTTTTTTAGCACCAATTATGAATTTCTGCTTCATTTCATACTCTTATTTTTTAAAGTCTAAACTCATAGTGTCTACTACTGCCTCATTGTCTGCTACTGGTGGCTTTACCCTATAATGCAAAAATAGCCATCTAAAACTTCACTCATTTTATAAAAAAATAATATGAAATCAATTTTATAAAGGCCTTCAATTTTTAATTTATTGCAAACTAGCATATGTAATATTAGTAATGATTTCGATTGATTTGGAATAAAAGAAATGGATTTTATATGATTAAAAAAAAAAAGTATTATTAGGGGCACCTTCCATAACTTGGCGCTGCATTTACCTACAGAAAAAATAAAATTATCGAAGGTTCCCATTCACAAAAAGTTACAACGGTTCTTAGCTCTCCTAAAAAGTATGGATTTTCATATTCATCATTTTGAAGGATGGCATTTCAGAATTTATTTTCATGTATAAAATCATTATGAAACTGCATGACGTAATGCATTTTTAGAGTCAAGCTACTATTCCAGTATGGTAAAGAATTTATCATGCAATTATTCAATCCATTATTTTTTACGGAGTCCAAGTTTAAGAGTATTTCAACTATCATGATATTACGGGGAGTTCATAAATATTTCATAAAAAAAGCTTTTTCACCCACACCTAATACGTCAAACTATATGATTAATCTATAAACTAACTGACTGAGAACTATCGTATTTTCATGTGCTGGAGCTAAATATGAAATATGTATGCCAAATAATGATGAACGAGTCCCCGTCTGCCCTACCTAGCAGCAACTGAAGGTATTATAAGAGAAACATCACAACGTATGGTTGTTAGGAGATTATTAAACAATACTCAGTATGTTAGTGAAATGATAATTAATTTGAAATTATCATAAATAATGTTTTTCAAAAACAATCTTAAGTGACTTTTTTTTTTTGAGATTTCTTGGGGAGGTTAAAAGGAGAATTTTATGATTTTTTGTAATTTTTACTCGCCACAGCAACGTCACTGTGATAGCCAGAGGATTAAGAACGCGTTAATTTGTAATATTTAAATTACACCGTTTGAAAAAATATATTTAAAGGAATATTGTTTACTTACTTTAAATATGATATTAGAGAAAAATTCATGTAATTTTCAATTGTCAACTTATGACGAATTCTTGTAACTGGCACTAGTCTGCTATATCATAGCGATTCTAATACGGTCAATAAGAGACCATTTTAATTTTTATGACAGGTGGCACTCACTTAGTCCAAACATCCCCTAAAATGGGTCTAATAGTCTAATTACGGGGTTGTAAGAACTAAGAGTCTCCTAGCGATCCTTTAAGATTTACCACAGAGCTTCCCACACGCAACACAAATTATGACCTGTCAACATAAATTGCGGAAAGTGGTTTTCTTAGGCCCCTTCGTAATTAAGTCAGGCTTCACATGTCAGCGTTTTTTGCCCAAACCTTTACAGATCATTTCATTAGTAGGTACTACAAAACTGAGAAAAAGGCCACTATATTTTTCTTCGAACTTAACTATATTTTTAATCCGTTTAAGTGAAGTTTTATATATATATATATATATATATATATATATATATATATATATATATATATATATATATATATATATATATAATAACTTTTCATTTAAACAATCTAATCTAACAATCTAAAGTCCGGTCTGGAGAATGA
>OX411311.1:28845619-28908119 GCA_948150685.1 Rhaphigaster nebulosa
AATAAAACTAAAATTATAAATTTGCTAAAAGTTAGTTTTTAAAGAACATTAGACTGAATGTTCTAAAAAAATAATTACAAACTTATAGGAAATTTGTCCAACAAATCTGTGTAAAGTATATAATACACTTTCATATTTAGCACACTCAAATAAATTTATAGGCATAGTATTGATAAATATGGATTAATAAACAACTAAATGACTAAGTAGTCAATCAGATTTAAACGCAAAAAAAAACTATATCACTACAATCCATGAAGGGTCTTGGGCTCAGTACTTGGTAAGGACCGTACTGTTTCTTAGGCGGAGGTGATTTGTCCCTGATTATGCTCAACCGCCAGATTTTTCCCCAATTAAGTTTTTTTTCTCACAGTGTCGATCCACGGCTGATAACAGATTAAATAATTATCTGCCTCAGCCGATCTCCAATCCGGGACCGGGAGCATGGTAACACAGTTCCTTACCACTGAGCTACTCCACTTCCTTAAACACATTAAGTTCAGGAAAATGATCACCGAATTTTAGATAGTAGGGATTCAAAAATACTCCATTCCCGCACAGTTTATGTACGTATATCATTATCGTGCTAATAATTCGGGGGAGGGAGGAGGGGGGTGGCAATGACATGAGTTGTAAACTTTAAAATAACATTTCCACATATTTTACTCAGCCAGAATAAAATTTAAAAATTATTGTTTCTGCAAACTATCTTACTACATACGGTCACTTAAATTATAATGAATGATAGAATTTTAAAAGATAGCGTGATAATATAGACCTTGGTAATAACAACACTAATGGTCACGTACCATTACGATACTTTATGATGAACGAGCGTTCAGGTAAGCTCCGTAATTGAAGTCTGTTGTCCGCTGGTGGCTAGTCCATCAGCTCAGGAAAAAAAAATTTCTTCTGTTTTCTTTTTTCAACGTTACATTTCTGACGTTATACTTTTTTCTTGGTAATAACATCAAAATGAGAGAGCAAAGTTTGGAAAGTTCATAAACATGCTTCACTGTTAACAAAAATTAAATATACATATATATATATATATATATATATATATATATATATATATATATATATATATATATATATATATATATATATAATTCAGAATGCTTAAGTTATTCTTTATGAGCGGAATAAACTTCCCTCCCATTTAACGTAGGTTACTAAAGAAAAAAAATACATGTTTACTAGAAAACTGAGGGTAGGATAGTGCGTGGTAATGGCATTTGAGTAGCTTAAGTAATTATAAAATCAAATTATGCTTTAATATTTTATTATGAAGAAATGTTTGTTTTTTGTTTATAGGCGTAAAACCCTTACTTCATCAATGCCTATGGTTGTTGGATTAACGCAGATTGGGAATATATTTGGAGAAAAAAAAATTACAATAATAATAATAAAATAAAATAAATATGATAATAGATGATTAAAATATAAATTAATTAATAAAGAGAAAAAAATGGAGAAAATTCTATAATGCTATAATTTAAACAAGAGGCGAAGTGCTTTCAAAAACTTAAATACCAATATTACCGAAGTTTAATTGTCATTAAGAGCGCTAGATAAATTTGGGGTGAGTCCTATTATATTTACTGTTGGGACATAGTGAATGCATTCCTCAAAAATATGACTAAACGGAGTTACAGTATTGGCATGATGGAGGTGCCATTTTTCTGATAAGGTGTGTGTGCAAGAATCAAGTGTGGCCAATTCTTAAGGGGGTCAGGGCGACTTCCTCTCTGCGGCTGCTACGGTTTGATGTAGACCATGGTTTTACCACTTTTAATTTACTAGGCGGGCTTGCGTCCCACATGGCTTGCCGTCTCTCTGATATTTCCATTTTCAGAGGTCTACTAAGTTCCATGATGTCATAACAGCAGTGCATCGGCCAGGAAGCTAGGGTGCATCTCGAGCTGCTTGATCTGCGAGCTCGTTGCCTACAATACCAATATGACTGGGAATCCATATTAAATATACGCACTTACCCTGCTCTTGGAGTATTGACATAGAGCATTATTTCTTACGCCTGTTGGGTGTTCCGGGCACATACCTTTTAAACTCTTTAAAGATCTTAAAGAAACCGACATTACGACGATAGTCTTCTGAGCTATTGATATGCAGAAGTTTAGGGCTGATGCGCGGGTATTCCATCAGTATAAATTAAAAAATGTTCCAGAATGTTATGGAGGAGGGTAGACAACCGTTCTTAAAACTCAGAAGGAGTAGTATTATTTTTAGAAAAATAGAAAAGATTTAGCATTATTTTAGGGTCCAAGGTGGATTCTGAATTTCGGCTTTAAATAGGAGAATCGGTTGCTGAAATACGTTGCTGAAATAAGTGCTGAAATAGACGTGAAAATTCTTTCTGCCAGAGGAAGTATTGAATTTTATTTTGCCGAAAAGCTACCGAGAATTTTGACTGGGAAATGTATTTGTAAGTTCGATGGTCAGTCTGGGGAAGTAATTTGGAGTAATTTATAGTCAATTTTTGTCTTCAGTATAAAAGGGGAGGTAAAGCTGATTCTGAACAACGACTAAGAACGGGACTGGTTTTGAATGCACCGGTTACAATCCGGATTCTGGAATGATGGACTGAATCAAGCTTAGGCTATGCTATGGTTCGGCGATATATAGGTCTATAGCTATGGTTCGGCGACGGGCAAAACCATAGACAAAAGACCCATAATCTAATTTGGCACAGACCAAAGCCCGATATAGTTTTAACATTGTGAATCTGTCGGAGCCCTAAGATTTACCACTAATAAAACGAAATATATTTAATTTTTTGGTAGCAGCTGTCCTTAATGATGAGATGTGTGGTTCCCAATTCAATTTTTTCATCAAATATAATGCCTAAAAATTTATGATGATTGGTGCAGGAAATAAATGAATTTCCTAGACGTAGTTCGGGAGGGTATATATATATATATATATATATATATATATATATATATATATATATATATATATATATATATATATATATATCTTAACGAGTCCAGGTTAAATAACTTTTAAAAAAATAAAGGTTTTAAATAAGTACGCAACGAAAGATGGTTGATAACTAACTTTATTCAGCAAGTAATCCTACTTATATACTCTTAGGGAGTTCTTTATCTTACTAGTAGGATTAAGTTCTATTCTTAACCAGGTCTGGCTCTTAACTTATATATATATATATATATATATATATATATATATATATATATATATATATATATTCTACGTAGTCATTTTCATTTAGAAAATTAATAAGCAAGGGAATATATGTATGTAAATGTATCAACTTGTTTCCTGGCGAGGAAGCGTTCATCTTTTATAATCCTTGAAAAAATATTTCTCACACTTTTATCATAATAGCCTGCAATAGTGCTAAGTTCCGTATATAATGGAATTGTCATTTCGTATCAGTTCATATCTGACGTTTCCTGTTGTAATTCACACTTTTGTTAGCCCATTACATCATCCTCGTTGTTGAGAAAAGGGGATGCAGGATACGGTAGACAGAGCTTTCTCAACAGCATCTGCCTCTCTACATCTGCCAGAGTTTCCCGGTCTGGAAAATAAATGGAAGTAGCCGGAAATGACTAGCGGCTCCCTGAAGCCATAAAGCAATCCAATCTGACACCGTTTTCTGTACAATTCTTATTAGGAAGGAGAGAAAAGTCCTACAGAGGCCAGAGTAATTTTACATTTCGTAGGGTGGAATCTCTTCGTACTATGTTGTTGCAAAAATATTTTCGCCCAAAAACATTATTTACTTTTTAATTTAACACACGTCAAATTCTAATTTGAGTCTTATATTCTAATTTATACAATTTTTTAAGTGGAGATTAGCTCAGCTGACTATCCTAGACATACTCTGCCTCTATTAAGAGGGTAATTTAATGGCTTGGGGAAAAACACCTGGCAGTCGACTGTATCCTAGGCAAATCAACAGTCCATCCTCATTAAATGCTGAAACCAGGAACCTTCATGATTATTTGTGGTGCAGATTTACAATAACTGTAAATTATTATGAAATAATTTATTTATTATTATTCAACTACTTAATAATAATTTATTCATTTCCTAGGAGTAGGGTAGCTCAGATGACGAGGTACTGGACTCCAACATTGTCAGGCACAAGTTTCGATCCCGACTGAGGTTGAATATTCATTTTTTGGTCTATTTTATTTAATTGAAAACAACAACGAATATATTTATTTCATTTAAGATATTAATTTAAAAAAAAACAAAACCATATCTTCAATCTTCAATACATCGGTTACAACTATTGAAAATTATGTCAATTTTTACCCGAATGATTATAGAGCAGACAAGATTTTCCAAAGGGTCTGGTAACTTTTGAGCAAAACATGGCTCACTCAGACTTGGGTAAAGTTGGTTTTGAATAATGTTTTCATAATTAATAATGAATTAATCCACTATATTCATACCAAATCAAATTATGTGTAATATGGAAAATAATTACCATAGTTGTCTCCCCTCATAACGTATATATATATATATAAATACATATCTTTTCTCCATGTTCTATATTTTGAATATAATGAGTTTTTATTTTGTCCATTTCCTATACCATAAAAACAGCTGAATTGTTAGTACAACAGCCCGTATGCGTGGTCGGGGGTTGTGTGGATTTTCAAGCTGATTGAAAAGACGAAAAACATCTCGTTTGGCCATATCCTAAGCGACTTAAATTTTAATCTTACAGGGAACGAATAATAAATATTTTGAATGAAAAATATTTTTTCTATTCGTTATTCAATCGATTTCAATTCCAATAATAGACCATAAAATCCATGTAGTTCCATAGATATGACACCACTATGTGATGCCACACTATTTTCGTGAAACGACCTGTGTTTATATTAATTAAAATTCCCGAATTTCGAAACCTTTAAATGTATATTACGGATGCGTTGATCGATTTTTACACATCACTTTTAATTTTCAGCTTCAAACCTAAAATTAAAATATAAAAAAGATGAAAAATGGAGTAATTTATTATATTGGTCCTCTTTTCTCCTTTACGTTCAGGATATTAATAACTTTTTTAAAAGAAAGGAGGTTTTAAATTATATAAAGGAGCTTTTACTCAATGAAGCAGGATGAGGTAGTCATTATAATTCCTTTTTTAAGTAAATTTTAATTTCATAAATGTAATATACAAACTCAGTCTAAAATTAGGTATTGCCCTGTTCCTTGTCCTGTTTTTTAAATCAAATTTTAATTTTAAAAAATGTTAAAGGTAAAATTACATACAAATCTGTCATTGAAAGTATTTCACAGTGTCGATCCATGGCTGATAACAGAATAGATAATTATTTGTCACAGCCGGTCTCGAGACCAGCAGAATTGGAAGCACAGTGCCTTACAACTGAGTTACCCCGCTCTCACTATATATATTTGTATATATCTATCCCACTATATATATATATATATATATATATATATATATATATATATATATATATATATATATACACAATATCAATCATTAATCATTACCTAGGAGGCTTAGAAAGCCATGTTACATTTTCTCTGCTTTACAGGAGAGTAGTTTGAACAGATTTTTCACTCCGAATAACAGTGTACTTAGTGTTGCTATAAAAATATCTAACTGAACTCACTGTTGTTCTAGGTAAAGTAAAAACAGTTAAATACAAATGTATAATTTAAATAACAAATATATAATTTAGTATATATATTTATTAGTATATATATATCGTTAGTTCGGTTTTTTTTTTTGGCATGCGGTTCCATGTTTTTCATTCAAATTTTTCCCACCGGCCTGCTTGATTTTTTTTTCTTTTACTAAATAAGGGTTTTTCTGTGGAAAAACGGAAAAAGGATTACGACAATCGATTTCTAAGACCCAAAACCCTTAAAAAAGTATTAAATAAAGGGCAATTCATAGCTTCCAAGATAATATTCACTTTATTTCATTTATGTTGACGTTTCGAGGAAATATTTCCACTTCTTCAGAACAATCCTTCTAAAATCATCAAACATTGCATTCATAATCATAATTCATAGTTAAATACGTACACATGTGTATATATATATATATATATATATATATATATATATATATATATATATATATATATATATATATATATATATATACACACACACACACAATACCGATCATTAATCATTGCCTCAACTTATTCTTTTCTCTCATTCTCAATTTTACAATAGAAGTTCTTATATTTTTCAGGAATTAAAACTACATATTGCAGGAAGTCTAGGTCATTGACTAACAATTAGTATAAGTCAAGATATAAACTTATTTGAACTTTGTTCCTATGTTTGTCTTTCTGTTTTTCCTAATTCTATATTATTTTGATTTCTAATCGGTTTATTTCTATTTTAAGCTATGTTTTAGAAAACAATTTTTTTATAAGATGAATATACTTTGCTGTTGCAAAAGTCCTTGTGCATGATCACAACGCTTAATGCCAACTCTCATAATTGTCCTATAAGAATGTTTTTGTGCCTACTATATATCAATGTTTATTTTGACTTATCCTTTAATTCCTTGTGGCTTGATTTGGCTTTATGGGGTTATTTACATTTTTAAAACGCAAGCGCAATGTTTTTTAAGAAAATTCCATTTTGTATAGAATAAATAAATAGAACAGAATAGAATAAAATCTTTATATTAATTACCATTTACAAATATCTACAAGGTTTTAATAGATATATTTATATGTTGTGGTGCATGACCTTTTGCATGATACAATGAGGTGAATAGTAAGGTGTATATAATCAATGCATTACTATTGATATTATTATGATTATTATACTTGAATTTTGTTAATTATATCTGCATAGTGTGTTCCCAGATGTTTTGTGTCAGTTTTATTAACTATTGTTAACTATTGTCTATTATTAACTATTGTATGTTATTCTTGGTCGTGTGGATTGCTTCCAATAATTTTCTATTATTAGTTATGTGTGCACAATCGGATTAAAAAATCAAATTTATGTGGAATTTTCAGGATATGTAATGACAATGAGGTTGTGATATAGTAATATACTAGGTGGTTACAAAATTCCTTGTGCATTAGTGTAGCTTTATTTCAGATTACCTATTTCAAACATTATTGAATATTATCCTTCAAAGTAAAGTCAATGGTATTGTTTTCATCCATCTTTCTGCCAGTAATTGGATTTGATGCCGGTACCACTGCTTTGGTTTTGAGGCAAAGAACTCTTCACATCCAATTTTTATGTCCTCGTAATTATCAAAGATCTGACTTTTAAAAATGAGCCATTGATCTAAACAAACCATAATCTGATGGTGAAATATCTGGGCTATATGCAGGATGAGGCAAAATTTTTACTCCTTGCAGTTCCTATATTTTTCCTTGGTCAAACGAGAAAGATGTTCAGGATCATTGTCGTGTTTGAAAATGACTTGGTTCCTGTTGACCAAAGCGGGGTACTTTGTATAAACTCTGTCTAGATGTGGGTCCTGATTCACACATTTCTTCGGTTAAACCTTAAACCTTTTTTCCAGTAATGTCTCAAAATACCCCGAATCACGATTTTTCCTCCCGACATTGCACTTGCGTTTTAAAAATGTAAATGACCCCATAAAGCCAACTCAAGTCACAAGGAATTAAAGGGTTAGTCAAAGTAAACATTGACATAAATAGTAGGAACAAAAACATTCTTATAGGCTAATTATGAGAGTTGGAATTAAGGATAGTGATCATACACAAGGACTTTTGTAACGACATAGTATATTCATCTTATACAAACATTTTTTTTTCTAAAACACAGCTTAAAATAGAAATACTAATTAAAAATCAAAATAATAAATAATTAGGAAAAATGGAAAGACAAACACAGGATAATAGGTACAAAGTTCAAATAAGTTTATATCTTGACTCATACTAATAGTTAGTCAATGAGCTAGACTTCCAGCAATATGTAGTTAGTGTAGTTAATTTTCAAAAAATATGAAAACTTTTATTGTAAAATTGAAAATGGGACGGAAGTACAAGTTTAGGTAAAGATTAATAATATATTGTGTATATATATGTACATCTGTATGTATTTCCTCTATTTAAGTATGAGTTATGATTATGGATGCATTAATTGATGATTTAACAAAAATTGTTCTGAGGAAGAGGAAATATTTCCCCGAAACGTCAACAAAAATGAAATAAAGTGAATATTACAATGGAAGTTATGAATCACCCTTCATTTAATACATTAGTTAGAACTTCCTAGAATATTGAGAACAGAAGATAATAACTTTAAGTTTAAACTTTTAAAATAATTTTCAAGCTAAATCATGCCTTTGGATTTGCGAGCCATTTTGAAGACTATTAGTATTAGACTATATGGTTTGTATCATGCAAAAGGTCATACACCACAACATATAAATATATCTATTAAAACCTTGTAGATATTTGTAAATAGTAATTAATATAAAGGTTTTATTCTATTCTATTCTATTCATATTTTCAGCACTTGATAATACTAAAATTAGATGTAATAAATGATTAAAAAAATGCTTGAAAAATATTATAATTTAGATAATAATTTAGATAATTTAGATAAATAATTAAAAGGATATCTTTGTTTTTTAATAAAAGAACGTGTTTAACCTATGTCTGATAACTGTTGTGATCTATAAGTTCCTACGAAAATAAACCGGTAACACAGAGACATGATATAATCGGTGGAAGACAAGAAGTCAATGACGAGATAGCTAAATGGTATAGATTTACCCTGCTGAGGTCAAAGGGACAACACCCTGACCCTTTTGATCAAAGCCTATTAGACCTACAGAGGGCCTCCCCCTATCGCCACCCCTTCTCTTCAGCCTTTGGACAATACTTGTAGTCACTTTGTTCACGTCCTTGTTTAGAGGCTTCCAGTGATTAGTGAAAAAGGGTTTAGTCACTTAAGACAGAGGCACCTCAATACGATAATAATGGGCATTATTGATGAAAATTGAGTTGTTTATTATGTTTTCTTGTTAAAATAAAATTCTAAATTTATTTTTGTACTAATATCTATGTCATATGCCTAGTAAATTATTTTATGATATATTTTTTCTATGTCTTAAACTTTTTATCATTATTATGTGATTAACTTATTATCATCTTGGCTTAAATTTAAATCCATGCAAAACATTTTAAGTTGGTCATCTTACATTGTTCGCAAAAGTGGACTATTGTAAAAAAAGCCTAATATAAAAGTATAATTTTCAATTTGTTGAAATATTTCTTGTAATGAAGATATGGTACAGTGATCGGCTTGATCTATCATTGCTAAGAAATAATTTCTGTTTCTGGATCGTTTACACATTCATCTGCTCCTGCTCCTTCATAATCAAATAAACTACGATTTCGTATTCTTACGGATTATAATTTTTTTGGAATATTAGTTTTTCATAAATATTATTTGCTTCCATTTCAGGTTTTTAAAAACCACTTTCTCTAAATTATTATAAAAAAATCCACCAATTAATCCGTCAATGTAATTCTTAAATTTTTATTAAAAAAATCCGTCAATGTAATCCATACATTTTTATATGGATCCATTATTTTATTATTTCATTTTTATCCAAATTATTAAATATTAAAATTATTAAAAATAAAAATTAATCAACCCATTTGAAACCTAGTTACTAAACTTAAATAACAATTAGGTCTTCATACAGTTTTATATGCTTTATTGAATGTTACTAATAATTCATACCAAACAACTGTAGATAAAACAAATTCAAAATTAATTCTATGCTCAAGTACACGGAATCTGTTTTACTTTTCACACTCGAGGAGTTCTTTGTCACATCATTTAATTCTTCAAATCTGTCTTAACAGAGTTTATTCGGCATTCCCAACGATTATCTAATGGTTTAAGAGTTTAATTTGTTAAATGTTTCAATATAATAGCCCACCTGATAGAAGACGTAGAAAATAGTGTATAGAGTCATGAAAGTGTTCCATAAAATTCCATACCCATAAGAAGCCATACTTAGAAGAAGCCACCGATAACCATAAATCGTTATCACCGATGATGATGGCTGTATTTTTTCCATAAATAAAGAAAAATAATGTTCATTACAATGCTTGATGTTGATGATTTCGATTGAATTCAAAGAGTATTATTAAATAAATCAAATATCAAAATTATAAAAATAATTAAAAGGAATGATGAAGAGAGTTAATAAGTAGCTTAGAACTATTTTTTTTTTAATTCAAACTTAAACAACAGTATTTACCAACAACTTGGCCTAATGCAGCTATGGTAGGCACTCGCTATGGTAGATATCTAGAAACTTCGATTTTTAGACACCTCTAAGTCGGCTCATAGATATTAGGACTTAGAATATTAAATTAGAAAAATTAAATTATGAAGATATTAATTCAGTTTCTTATAATAAATCTGCATCTTATAGGACCTCCAACTTATTATAATATTAACTTTGATTTAAAATTATAACAAAGTAAGAGTTGTCTAATTAAAAACAGATTAAGTT
Organism: Rhaphigaster nebulosa; assembly: GCA_948150685.1. Classification (NCBI taxonomy): domain Eukaryota; kingdom Metazoa; phylum Arthropoda; class Insecta; order Hemiptera; family Pentatomidae; genus Rhaphigaster; species Rhaphigaster nebulosa. Next base: position 28,856,148 of record OX411311.1, read on the forward strand.
AACGAAGATTAAATTTACAAAATTTAAATTGGCTTAAAGTGGGGCTATAATGGGTATTTGATCCTCCTACGCAAAGTGAGAGCACCTTTATATCCACTTTGTCTCCTTTCTTATAAAAGCGTTATTAATCTCTTGAGCGTAGTAGGAGAATGGTGAAAAAAATTAAATTAAATAAAAATATAAAATATATGTGAATATATCTATTTATAAATCTATTTATACATACACTTTATTATATATTATATAATTATATATACACATACATGTAAAAAATCATATGACACTGAATATGATTTTTTTTTCATACCTGATATACATAACCGGCCCCACTAACAGAATGCCACTGACCATTCAAATTTTCATAAATTTATATCACAAATTGCAAATGATATAAGTTTAAAAAATGTATGTCATTATAACTCTAATGTACTTTAATGTTGCTATCTTTAATTACAAATTATTTCTTTCCTAAAGCTCAATGAGAGTATTTTAATAGGATATCTGTAAACATAATTAATTTCCATTCTCCCAAAAAATTCTTCAAAAATTTTCATGAAGTATTTTTTAAGACTAAAATTCGCTCAGAAATCGCTAGTATGTACGAGATTTGAGATACATTTTTTTATTTAAGTCATTTTTTCATTGGCATAAAAGATACTTAAAACTGATTGACAGTAAATGTTTAAATGGCAAAAATTTTATCCAGAAGAACTTAATATTTTTTATAAATAACAAGAATATTATCTAAAAAATACTAAATTACAAGAATGTATTTTTTAAATCAGGTTTCTTAAAACGATGTGCATTAATTCACAATTTCACATACTATATTGAATAAATATCAGAATGTTCATCTAAAATATGAAATAATGTCTGGTTATGATACAGTTGAATTCTTAAAGACACAAAAAAAAAAAATTTTTCCTCCCTATAGCTAAATCAGATTTTATAAATGATCAGGGGTTAGAGACGGTTCCAATAAACTGCACATACAATATTTAGAAACTTCAGTAATACATTACGAGCCATTATAAACCAGTTTAATTTAAAATGAAATCATAAACTGTTAATCCTCGTAAAACCTACCCACCAAGCCTGTGAGCAACTTGTTCGCTGGAAAGTTGAATCAACTTTTTTATCAAATATTAGTACTTTTTTACCATCGTGAACAAAGAGGATTTATCTGGTGTGGTAATTTAACTCTTTCAAAAAAACACGAAACAACCAACGATAGAACTGAAACTTTTTCGTTGTTTCAAACTTCTATGGAAATATACAGTATATTGTATACAAATTTTTATTACGATAGAAGTTCCATATCTCTCCCTTTGTATCTCTTACATTTTCAACAAACTCCCAAGTTATATAACCTTAAGTCGGTCCTGTAATCTGTATTCTATAATACTCTTCCTCAGGCGAAAGCTGAGTCAAAATTTGCCCGTATATATTTATATTTTCTCCTATTTGAGTCTCTTTATGAAAGATATTGGGGAATATTAATGCTTCTCACACAATAAATATAAATTTAAGATAAAAAAATTAAAATTAGATTTTGGCAAGATAAAAAAATCATAAGTGAGACTTGGGGTTTCTAACCAAGAGTTATACCATACATATAATACTATTACATAAAAAAGCATGAGCAGCACAGTTGCGTTACTAAGGTCGTATATATATTTTTTTGGTTTGAAAATTGATTCGTAGAGCAATAACGAATATTTAAATTAATGTAATAAATCCCTCCAAAGAGATTTATTGCGTCGCGATGCGCAGCAAGTTTTAAACATTTTTTTACAAACATTTTTGTCAAATAATTTATTTTGATAAGATCAATAATTACCCATGAAGAAATAAAATGGAAAATATCAAAATAGCAGGGGTGGGAGAAAAAAATTGAGAATCCAAAAAGGCTCTTCTCTGACAACTCAATTCAATCACAAAATGTCAACCCCTCTAACTAAATTTGAAAGGACTGTAGAGGCTTGTAAATCCTTAAAAACCGCAAAAAAATATATATAGGTTCATATATGAGTCGTTACAATGATAAACCGTCATTGACAAATTTTCTGATACCGTGAAAAACTATACTTTTATATTTCAATTGTGATATCAAAACAAATTGCTAATATATACATATATATTAGAAAAATCTTCATTCTAGCGCTAATTTCCAAAAGTCGTTGATTATATTAATTTTAATTAAACAGTATTTGACTTTTAAAAAGGTCGCGATTTAAAAAAAAAAATCGATTAGGTTTCATTTTGGAAATAAACGAATCACATATAAACCCTTGAGTTAACAAAGGTAGGCTTTAAACTGGCAAAGGAGCGTAAAAAGGCTTTTGAATCACTCTAGTTTTACAAATATCACAAAGGAATAAAATGTATTTAAAATTCAGATTAGCTTTCTAGACTAAGTACTGGTTTCCTCAGAAGTAGACCCAAAGCCTTTGCAAGGCATCTGAAAAAGGCACTTGCGGAAAATGGTTCCTGATTGACCTTAAAAGAAACGGCCAAGCAATGGAGGAAGAACGCTGGGATTAGGCGGGCTAAAGAATTAACGGAAGGACCCTCTTTTTCAAGAATTAAGTGCCTTCTGCGTCTAAAAAGAGAACAATTCCAATTGCTTATTGAAGTACCATCAGGCCATAAAAGCCTTAAGTTCGGATCCGGTAACTGCCATACAAGAAATGGATCTGGTGGTCAATCCTCTTGGATTTAATTAGAAAAAACAAGTTGATTTGGGCTCAGCAAAAAGGACCAACAGACTCTCTTGCTGGACTTCTTCCCCTCACCAGTACCGATACCTACATAAACTATTTTATAAATATATTTATTAGCACTATCTCTTATCCGTTAATAAAAATTTGAGAATAATCAACAACTAATTGTTCTTTTTTGACCCATGGGTGTCAGGCAGTTTTTATTAACAGTGGGAAATTTACCAAAAAACTAGAAAAAAGTTAAATATTAATAATTTACATTACTCAAGGGTTTAGAAAAAAACAATAAAAATTAGAATAATTCATGATAAAAGTTGTTTAAAAATAAAATAAAACTATTGCCTGTCCGGTATAACTTGAGTATGGTTCGTAATGCGGCATGGTATTCAGGACCGCCGTCAGCTGGCTCTTCCACGGAACATAAGGCCCCCTTCTACTCAATATTTCATGAGTTTTATTTTTGTCAATAATGTTAATATATTGATTAAGGTAATATGAAGGCGAAACTTATTACTACATTTTTATAGCAATAGCAATAGAGTATTGTTTAACCTAAAATAAACCACTTTTTTTTTTACAAATTTATTTAATAATAATTATTTAAGTAAAGTTTTCACTAGTAGAGCTTGAACTATTTTTACTTAGTGTACTCAGTAAAGGAAGTATTGAAATCACGAAAATTTTCGGTTTTCAGATTTCAACGGAAATATCAATTTTGACCATCCCTGAATCTATTTTGGCTAGTTTCGTCTGCACGCTCGTTCGTATCTCGCATAACCCAAAAACGGTTAGCCGTAGAAAGTTAAAATTTTGTATTTGGTATTGTTATAATATCTAGTTGTGAACCACCCTTTTTAGTCATTATATCATCACCGGATGTGGTACTTTACGCAAAGGTCATAATAGATTTTCATAAAAAATTATATTACAATAAAGCAAAACTTTATAAATTTAGTATATAACAATTTTATGTTATATAAATAACATGCTAGATTTTGGTTAAAATTGGCAAACCTGAAATTGGTACTCTTCTTGCATGTCATAGTAGACTTTCATCCAAAATTATATTAAACTATAATGCAAAATTTTTCAAATTTGGTATTTAACAATTTTTTATTAATACAAAAGAAATACTAGATTTTGGATAAAATTGACCAACCGGAAGTGGTACTTTACTTGAATGTCATAACAGACTTTCATCAAAAATTATATTAAACAATTGGCAAACCGGAAGTGGTACTTTACTTGAAGGTCATAGTAGACTTTCATTAAAAATAATATTAAACTATAATACAAAATATCAAGAATTTTGTATATAAGACTTTTGTATCAATATAAAAAAAATACTGGATTTTGGAAAAAATTGGCAAACCGGAAATCATACTTTGCTTGAAGGTCGTAATAGACTTATATCAAAAACTATATTAAAATATAAAACAAAACATCTTAATTTTGTTGTATAAAACTTTTGTATCAATTTAAATTAAAATTAGATTTAAATTAAATTAAACTAGATTTTGGTTAAAATTGGATTGCCGGAAATGACACATTACCTGAAACTTTTTTTTTTTCCTACCGCGTTCTTGGAAGGGAGGAATACGAATCGTGCTAAAAATTACAAATCAATATTATCATGGATAAGCGATTTCAAGGTGCTTTTAACCTTGTTAGGATATTATAAAAGTATGTGATATTATTTATTATTGATTGAAATGATTTTTTTCTTTGCATATATTTGTTCAACAAACTTTTTGACTGCATAGATTTTTTAGAAAAGTCTTATCGGGCTCCGCAACCCGAAACACTGTGGATTTCGTCTCTTCCTGAAGGCGGGCCTAATGTTATAACGAGATGCACTTGTCGGAGTCGAGTTTTTGGAAAGTTATGTTGCAGCATAGGTAGCATTTTTAAAAAAATATATTTCATATGCAAGATTAAAACAAACCAAAATCATATTTGTAAACCAGTTTTTTTTTTTAATTATTTTATTTTAAACTCTTTTTTTTTTACTATTTATTAATTTCTTACTGTACTTTCTCTGTAATTAATTATGAACATTTTACTTTTGCAATGGTTGGACGGTACTGTTCCAGGACTCGAGTTGCAGCTCCCGTAGCCCCAGCCTACTGACGGTCTGCGTGAAGAGGAGGGTGCCCTCGGACGAGAACCTAGCAGAGCTGGTCCGCAGGCCACCCCAGGAGTGGGCCCCATTGCCCCGGTGGATGCCACCCTACCACTACCCACTCCGCCACGTCTACTACCATCATGATCCCTACGCCTGGCTCCCGGACGAGGAAGAGCCCTGTAGGATGGTAAGTATGAATTAGAATGAATCACATTCCAAAATCTACAGATAATGAATGAATTTTGAACCGGAATCAGTTCAAATCATATTTTTCCAAATTAAAATCCAAGGGAACAGACAAAATTTTCTTATTAAATGAAGGGAAACATTTTCTCATTTTCAGAACAATCCTTCTCAACTTATACTTCTCTCTCATTGTCAGTTTACAATAAAATATCAAATATTTTTAATAAATTATAACTGCATATTGCTGAGAGTATAGATGATTGACTGTTAGTAGTCAATGACCTAGACTCTCAGTGTTGTTTTATAAGTAAAGCTTTAGCATGACTAGCTTTACAACTTTGACAAGTTACAAGTTTGACTAGCTGTAAAGCTTTAGCAGCTTTAGAGCTGAGTATTGATATTCGCACTTAAACAATGCATGCAGATATAATTGCCAACGAACTCAGTTGCTTTTTTATTGGACATTTTAGGGCGAGGGCCCTCGGTAGAACGAGGGTTTCTCTTAAGAAAAACTGATGAGCAAGGGATATCCTTAATCCTGTTTCGGAGTGCTTTTCTTTGAAGCAGATAAAACAAAACACAAATTCTATCAAAGTTGAAAACGTATTGAAAAAGTTATTAGAACTTCTAAGTGAACTCAGTTTCTGTTAAAACGACCAGCTTGTACAATTACCAACTTAATTTTACAGAGGACTCCAAAGGAAAAGTTCGTCTTTTAGTTAAACTAGTTTGTATGAATGCTGGCTTAATACAACTTTCTGTAATTCAGCAGCAGGGTATTTCACTTTAAAGAGGTATAATGTAAAGCGTATCGCATTAAGTCTTTAAAAGTGTTTTAAAGCATCACTAAGGATGCTCTAGTCACTACTAGGTGAAGTGAATAAAACTTAACAAGTACTCAAAAAAACTGAACAGGTGCTCTGGCTCGATGTGAATAAATAGAAGTAGAATCTCATTACTTGCATTCGCCGATGACATTGTCATTTTCTCCGACACTGATAGGAATCTTCAGTACAATATTAATAAATTGAAAGAAGAACTGCTGAAGATTAACATGATTATGAACCCTGCGAAAACAAAACTAATGAGGGTTGGGAAGAAACCCAGGAGAAACATGCGCGTCATCAGAGTCGAAGACGAAATCCTCGAACAGGTAGAAAACTTCAAATACCTGGGTGCGCACCTTAATGAATATGGATATATCGATTCGGAAGTGACTGAACGAATCGCAGCTGCGGGCAGGATGTTTGAAGCAGTGAAGAGAGGTTTTCTAAGCAGGCGAGAGGTGGAAAAGAAAACAAAAGTGGCTGTATTCCGATCGGCATTTCTGCCCATTTTAACGTACTCGTCAGAATCATGGACGCTGACAAAGAAACATCGATCGAGAATGCAGGCATCGGAAATGAGATTTCTTCGAAAGATCGAAGGAAAAACAAGAAGAGATAGAATACGCAACAACACCATCAGGTTGAACCTCAATGTTAAGTCGGCAAATGATATAATATAGGAAAGTCAACTAAGATGGCTAGGGCACCTCCTGAGGATGGAACCAAGCAGAATCGCTAGCGAAACCTATCGAGTTAAAGTTGAGGGCAAGCGAGGAAAAGGGCGGCCAAGAAGAAAATGGGAAGATGAGGTAAAGAGCCACTTCCAGAGAAGAGGACTTCAATGGAATGACAGAAGGCGTCTTGTAGAGGACCGGCAGAGCTGGAGAGGGCTCTGTAGACTTCCTCCTCACACTGCTTAATGCGGTTCATAGAGGATAGACAATGATGATGATGAAGTACTCAAAAAAACTGAGCAGGTGCTCTGGCTCGATGTGAATAAATAGAAGTTGGTGTGACAATGATATACATAAATAATAATTTATTTAAAACCGATTTTCGTTTAAAACTAATTTTCTTTATAATTATAATACAATTCTTTTAATTATTATTTTAGCAAGTGTATGGAGCTCGTGATTCACAAATATGAAACCTTTTTAAGTGAAGTTGTTATGGCTCTGAAACATGGGCACTAAAAACAACGGAACAACAGGCTCTTGGCTCACAAATGAGTCTTTTCCGTTTGAACACAATGAGACGCATTTTTGGTCCAGTATGCGAACAAGGCACCTGGCGCGTGAGGAATAACCAAGAACTTGATGAGCTAAATAACCATGAGAATATAGTGAGATTTATCAAGTCTAGAAGAATTAGCGGGCTTGGATATGTCGAAAGGTTGCCCAACGAAGAAGGTCACAAGAGAATCCTTCCCAGAAAAAAGAAAGAGAGGATGTCCAAGGAAAAGCTGGCAAAAGGGCCTAGAAGAGGACCTCGGGAAAATTGGAGGGACTGACTGGAGAAGAAAAGCTCTGGATAGAGAGAATTGGGGCGAAGGCCATCTTAGACTGTAGAGCAACTTAAGAAGAAGAAGAAGTGTATGGAGCACGTGCTCCACAAATATGGTCTGATATCGTTCCACCTTTCGAGTACCTGCTTACCTTTCTAAGCGAATAAAACGTGAGAATACATGCTCTGTGAGGAGGTACCAGTAAATTACGGATCTACTCTTTCGTAGACTCGACATTTTACTGAGTGCCTGTTCACATAGCATGCATTCTTATGTTTTATTCACATAAAAAGGTGAGCAGATACTCCGAATCTGTAATCAGTCCATATTTGCGGAACAAGTGCTCGATTTACTTAGTAAAATAATAATTAAAAGAATTGTAAAATAATAATAAAGAAAATTAGTTTTGAACGAAAATCGGTTTTAAATAAATAATAATAGCGTATTTCATTGTATAATTTATATTTATTCACATACAACCAGAGCACGTGCTCAGTTTTTTGAGCAATAAATACGTGCTCAGTTTTATTCACTTCACCTACTAAGACTTTGAAGGTAATGTAGAGTGACGAAAAACGCATACACTTGAGTGATTGTTGTACATGATAATTTCTATTGTTATATTCCCTTAATGGAAACTAAATAAAATTTTCATAGAAACGATAGGAAGTGGATAGATAAGTGAAAGTTGTGTAATTCTCGCAACAGATTTTTTTTTTTATGTTGGCCTCATTGCTTTACCGAAACACCAATCGGACTAGGTCTACAAATTCAAGGGTGTACGCTTTTCAGATGTTCGCATCCAGACGAAAAAAATCCAGTTACGCCATTGATTGAAGTGGTTGTGATCGAAATGAAACTATAGGTATATATTAACTGTTTAATATATACCTGCGTATCGTATCGATACACTTTGAAGGTCTTTTTCGTGAATATAACGAGATATAAACAAGTATGAGAATCTCATTGTAAAAAATAATAATTATAAAACTTGATGAACTATGGAGTTGTTGAGCATGGATCTCATTCAATTGTCATGCCATCTCTGGAACAAATTCAAAGAGAGGAATCCCTGCAAAATTTCATCAAGTGCAAATTATGAACATTTAGATATTACTATAACCAATGAAGAATTTGAGCCAGAGCTCTGTGGATATATAAAACCCATTCATCTCCTACAAATACGTGCCACAGCCTTTGAATGTTTTGGCATGGACAGTTTAAGAAAGAATTTAAGTATTTATAAACAATTCAACAAACTTTAATGGTCATACAGTATAATTCCTTTACTGGTTCCTTACTTTAAATTAAAATAACTCTTACTAGAATGTTAAAAAAAAATTTAAGAGTCCAAAATGAGTCTATAGCAACACAAGAAAATTTCTAAATCCCAGTAGTATATATTTCATATTTTTACCAATCAATTAATTTTTAATCTAGACTGAGAACTCATATGGTTGAATGAACTCACATATTTAAGACTATTCCATTTTTATTTTTATATTAACATATTAGTATTTTATTTTCAACTCCAATCCTAAACACCATAAATTATTAGTTTATTCTACCATTCTTTATGCTTTGTTATTGTTGGTTAAAGGATTCTCAAGGAAAGCTATTTAATTAGTAAATTGGTTTTCCTCACCTAGTCAAAAGCAAATTGAATCAACCCATAATTGGAAGAGTTCATCAACTCTCTTCTATTGTCTGCAGGCTACAATAGAATCTGTTTTATTAAGGTCAATAAAGAAAATTGCAAATTGAATAGATTTCGAATCCAAATCGACATTTTTCCAGGAACGTTAATACAATGAGCGCAATGTTTGCAATGAACAAATACTTCTTGCTTCCAAGTCAATCAAGAAGTTTCTTCAGTATTTCATTAACTAGAGCCCTAAGCCATTGTTTCCTCCATGGCCTTGAACATTTGTTTTATTTTAATGGAATCAGAGAGGCTGTGCTTTTAGTGAATTGCATCATAAGGAACTTTTCTGCATTATGTAAAACCAATTTGTAATTTAAGAATAAGTAGGTTAGAAACATATTGGATTTTTTTTTCCATTCACTGTAGTCCTATGAAAGATACTTAAATAATAAATTAGCACTATGGTCCATACCAACACAACAAATTCTCAAATGGTATTTCAAAATTAGAAGACATGGTGAAAAACAAAAAACACTCTGTTCCATACCAACATGACAATTTGAAACCAAAGTGAACATTGCATACAGTATATGCTAAAATGGTATTTCAAAATTAGAATGAATGGTGGAAAAAAAAATATTAAACCAACAGAAATTAATAATAATAAAAGATACAATTAAAAACATGAAGAATGAATGCCAGTAAGTTACTTAACTATTATGAGGAAGTAAGTTTGGGAAATGTATTGCATTTGGCTTGCAATGATTAAAAAAAAAAAATCATTAAATTGCTCCAAATACCTTTATAATTAAACAACTATTTGAAGGTTTCAGTAGATTTTGTAAATTTAAATTTAATCACTAAGCACAACTACTGTACCATTAGGAGCGAGGGAGAACACTGCGAGGAGGACAGGATTATGATGGCTACCCTCCTCGGAGGTACATGAGCTACAGTAGCGAGCACCTGCTCGGGCGGCATGAGCCCTGCCCTGCACACCCTCACCTGCCTCCCCCGCCACCACCTCCTCAGATACCCACAGCACCTCACAGGTATCTTGTCATTTCTATGAATATGTAAACGGAATATCATCATAATGTATCCGAACTGGTCAGGAAGGAATGTAAGTCTACATCAAAAAGTGTTTGCATGATAATTGCTCGGAATAATGCCTCCCTGAGATTGTGCTCCTTAGTAAAGAAATAACTTGTATAAATGTTCAAATGGTTTATGAATCCAAATTGGTGCATTGGTGGCATTTATTTCACTAAAATCACCTTGCATATACTGATAGAAGTCTGTTCAAATCATATAAATTTTTGAATCTGCTAAAAAGGTTCATATATTTTTATTATACTTTATGTAAAAATCTTATCTTTTCTTTCTCTTCATAACAAACATGTCAATATCATTGATTAATTATTTGATTTGATTGTAACATAAGTTCATAGTATTTTCAATAGGAAAATTTAAAATAAAAATCTTTGATATTTGTAAATAAAGATCTTCAAAGTATTTCAGCAACAGTTTTTCACATGGATTCTGTTATCAATAATGAAAGGGCATAAGATTGTTCTCTGCCTCTCAAGTTCTAATCACAGCCTTCTAGCCACTTACAGATGATAATCTCTCTTAATGTGTCATTAAGGCTCAAAGGCACATACAATTTTTCTGGGCTGACTATGCAGTGTTCATTTCTTTTAGAAAGAAACATTACAGTGTACAAGGGGGATGCATTTGCTCTATGTCCAGTTTCATTGAAGAAATGAACAACGCAAAGATGTCTTGCGTATTGTCTTGTCTTATGTTATTGTCTTTTAATCCTTTGAGTTAATTTTACCATTTTTATATTTATAAACTGATTCATTCCTAAATCGATATTGTTGAAAATCACCAAGTACAGTAAAAAAATTTCTATTACTTAGAATAACCATTTTTTATTTATACCAACTAATAAAAATTTATATTTATAGATCTAAACATTTATATTTTCTAAAATTTCCAAGCACTGTAAAAATATATCCTTTATTGATCCTAAAACTTAAAATTTAGGTCCTGTATTTTGCTGTTTTGTGGATTGTTATGTGTAGTACTTGTAATAAAATATAAAACTATTAAAAAAATAAATACTCCATACCCTTATAAATAATAGAAATTTTAAATTATACTAATTTTTATTATGAGTTATTACACTTGTTTGGACATTTTTATATTCATTTTTATATGAATCATTTATCTTTAATAATTTATAATCTCGTAGTTAGAAAGAAATTCATACTGAAACACATTTTTCAGATATTTATATTTATATTTAACAAAAAAGATGTGAAAGAAATTCGATCGATAAAGTTTATTTATATCATACTTTTTTATTTATCTGTAAATTTATGACAATTCAAAATTACACGACTTTGATAAGCTGGAAAAAAATTAAAATATTTTATGGCTAAGTTGTCATCTCTGAACACACAAATAGATTTCTTCCAACAGAAAAAAAATTAAATATTAATAAGCTTATTGTATTTAACTAATTAAGGTTTGTAATGTTTGTTTAATAAACCTACACACAACAGATAATGTGCTTAACAATAATTTAAATATAATTAAACAACTGGTGTTGAATCAGATATTTATTTTTTTAAAGGTAAGTATTTTTTATTTTATTTTTTCCAAAATTTGAAAATTTAAAGCTCCTGGCTTTTGATCACATAATACCAGGTTTTAAAAATTAAAAAGTAGGTATTTGTGTTTTGATGATTTTTTTTTTCTTAGGAATTATTTTAGGTGATTAATTTCGAAACCGGTTCAAATAATTTTCAAAAATTTTACAGAAGTCACCAAAAATATATGATTGTGCCTCATTTGACCCTAGTAACCTCGTGAGTTTAAATCCTTTTTTTATAAATATTGGATTAAGATGGTTTTGTTCAGTACGGCATTGCTAGGTGTGATGTAGTGCATTGAGAACTTGTGAAAAATAAAATAAAAACATTTTTTGAAAAAAAGTGAACTGAGCCAGATTTAAAACTAATCACCTCATTTAAACCTTGAATTTTCTTTTTTATGCTAGTTGCTAAATTATTAGTTTCTGTCTTCAAAAATGATCTCAATGAAGTTAGTGTTCTTATGTTATAATAATAAGTTAAAGAAACATAATTTAAAATCATGAATAAACTTTTCAGCTTCTTACGGACAAATTTTTTTTTTTTTTCAGACCAAAGCACGTTAGTTTTGCACGATCTCACACTATGCAATCTTTCGAAGATACAGTCAGTTTTGGTAGTGGAAGCTGTATTACGTCTTGTAGCCAAGAAAGGTTAATTGATGGAAAGAAGATACCTGACACACCAAAAGTTATTGTGATGGGTAATTATAATATTATTGCTTATAAATATTAACTATTTTATATTATCTTAGAACCATCAATCCACTCCAAAAATGTCAGATTCCATTTCTAAACTTTTTGTATGTGCTGTCATACTGAATGGCAAGATTTTACCAAGCTTATATTGCCTGTCAATGCTTTCTCTCTTTAACATGGAAAATGTTTTTACATAACTATGATTGTCTGTAACTCAATACCGGGATTCGCTACTCTGCTACCATCCCATATTTTAATATCCTTTCTATTTCTTCAACTGTTTAATTTCTAGTTAAATGAGCTTAGAGGAAGAAAACAATTAAAGGAGGCTCAACCCCCAGAATGAAGATTATAGATAAATGTATTTATTTTTATTTATTATTGTACAATATATAATACACATTAAATTACAATTAAGAGAAAAATAGAAAAGGAGACAACAGCTCCTGAATAAAGATTTGCATATTTTTCTTAATATATTAATTTTTGTTTATTTATCATTTATAATAAATTTGCAGCCAGAATGTATTTAATTTTCTCTTTACTTATTATTCTAATGAAACTTTTAATTTCATTTATTATGTCTTCTGTATTTTCGTTACTTTCTGTTTTAGAGAAAGCTAAGAGGGCTCCAATGAAAACACAAGCAACTCAGACTGAAGTATGCCTTGGCCGAAAACCTTTACCTCCTAATTATCTTTCTCTAAGCCCGAGGACAGTTCAAAGGGTATTTAAATTATCATACTATAGATTATCGCAAATCCATTTTCTCAATATTACTATATTATTATGAAATACATAATGGCTCAACCAACATTCATGTGATAAAAAAAAGACCTTTTATAAAGGTGTAAAAGGTTCATCTATGCATTACTAACAGCTGTTTTTTTATTCCTTAATACTCACTTATGGTTATGAAGGAACTGTATTCCTTTTATAACCTTGTGGAAAAATATTATGGGTTCTTAACAATGTACCGAAGTTTTGGTTCAAAGACAAAGACGTTAGCATCTTGTTAGCAACTACACCGTAATATCATAATATTGTATCAACAATAACTATATATAATAATATTATATGACATTGGTATCATTAATATTAATGTTAAATATTATAACTCAGTGATTATTTTCAAAATTAATGAGATCCCTAATATTCATGGGAAAAAAAAGGAAAAAATAAAAATAAATTATTACAGGTAAGGAGAGATAGATGTTATTTGCAAAACATTCTCTTTATATTTATACCTCAGTACTTGTAAGAAATTGAATAAAATAAAAACATCTGAGTTTTAATAAAAACATCTTTTATTAGTATTTTTTTTAATTTAATTATTTTTTAAAGGTAAGAATGGTGTCTCAAGGAGCTCAGACTAATGGTGATCGTGCGCTCAATAGAAAATTAATGAAAAGTCTTTCAGAAGCTGCCAAAATTGGCCAACAGCAACAAGTAGAAGTAACATTGCATGAACCTCTTCAAAGAACCCAATCAGAAGAGCCCAGGTAACTGGATAGCATATTAAATAGTTCCTTCATTGAAAAAAAAGTATTTATTTGATCAAAGTAAAATCATATAAAAACAGAACTTAATACCCTGTTTCTTTTTCATGTTTAACAACTTTTAATCTTTCAAAGGTTTTATATATTTTAATAGTTTTGTTTCTTTAATTTGTTTAAGATCACCTTATTTGCCAACTAGTCCGAAAGAAATTTTTATCGATTTTGAACCACTTGAAAAGAAAGGGAAAAAAAAGTTAGCAAAAACCTTATCGGATGGAGAAATTTTAGAAGCTAAACTGAAAGATGAAGGAGAACCTTGCACGCTGTCTGACGGAGAGCTGCAGAAAAGCGGTTTGTCAGAAACAACACATGACAACTTGGATCTTGAAATAACGAGTCCTCAAAAACAAAAACTCCTGGTGGGAATTTTTTTCAATACATTACAAAATTCTTTTTGTCTGAAGTTCAACAATATTATAATTTTTTAAGGTCACTTTGTGAACTTTAAAAGCTATAATATCAGCTTTACCTATCATTTTTAATAAATGGACATGGCAATCTTTTTATCATTATCTTACATGAAAATTTCTTAGTGAAATTTTATTTATTGTTTAAAAAAATTAATTAGATGTTAATTGTAAAATATAATTCACTTATAAAGTAAAGTATAATCAATACTAATCGTAAATATCATGCAGTTAAAGTATTATATTGAATATATTATAGCTAAAGTATAATATTAGACATTATTTTACTTATTTATCATATTTATTATTTAACAATCTAATAAAATAAAAATATTTTGTGTTTTTTTTAGATCTCAGCTGACTCCCAAGAGGAAGAATTTCATGAGAACCTGATTTATCAAGACATGTTTCGTAAGTCGAGCCTGGAAAGTCCGGGTGATGGGAAAGGTCTTCTTACACCAGCTAGCCCTTCACCCTTTGCCTCGTGTGACTCCCTCAACACAAAGGATCACTCTGATGGCATGTGGAATGAGTCTCAAATGACAGTAAATTATATTATTTTTATTTCCTTTCTTTTTAAACAGATCCTAATTCTCATGGTGGGCATCAATAGAAAATTGCATTATGTCGTCCTTCTCCACCAGTTCTTAAATGTATTTAATATTGTAATTGTATGTCAATAATCCTTAGCAGGAACATCTACGATACATGTGTAACTGGGAACAGCCTCCTCTCAGACTCATACATAATTTTTTCTTGAATTTTTCGCTGTAATCTATCATTTTCTCTATAAATTACTAATTTAACTCCAGATAATTATTATTTGAAACTTCTAGAATATTTAATGCATGTTAAGGACAACAATTATTTTAATATTATAAAATATAAGAGGAACAATAGTCTGTAAGAAATATAAACCTTCAAAAAACAAGAAAGTAAAAGGAGCATGACTTTAAAAAATAATTACATAAAATATAGTAGCATACAGAATATAAGTAAATACAAAATATATTTGTTAACAGAAATGAGATAAAATAAAAATTACAACAATTATAGGAACCTAGAACGAACTATATTATTTACGCACAAAGGCACAGGGCTTATCTAACATCGAATTGGCATAACTATTACGAAGTTCCAAAATAAAATTAATTAATTTCAAAACTAAAAAAATAAATACCCAATCAGAACAAATATTGAATGTAAATCCAGCATTACACCATTAAATTAGGTGAATAGTCAAGCATTCATTCTATTAACTTTATCAATATAAGAAATATCATTACTATATATCTTATGCAAGTAATCTGTTTTAGGTTTTGCATGCTGACTCTGATAATAATGGAGCAGGGACCTGTATGAGCGGTTCCGATGTAAGCTCATCCTTAACTCCAAGTGCTGCATTAAATTCAATGACCCCTTCAACAAGGCGAAAACATTTGCTCATGATGCAGCATGCCCAGCGCTCAAGTATGGATACAGACGCACTTGAATGTGAAGAGACCACTTATGAGCCAGTAATTTTTTTTTTTTTTTTTTTCAAAAAGCCTTAAGCGATTATTATTGAATGATCATGTTTTTCTTTTTAGATATACTTTTTCTTCTTATCACCCATCATTCATATTCATACTTATAGATATCTTATTAAAATTGTAGGTTTATTATAGAAGACCATTTGTAACTAAAATAGGTTGCATGTTTTCAAATAGATATATTTTTTTAATGCTTTTGAATATTAGTTTTAATATGTACATACTCTTATATCTTGGAATGTATCTTGCAGCAGGTACCTGTTTCTATATTAAAGCTGTTTTATTTGTGAAAATGTTTCAAGTATACTTTATTTTGAATTATTTTATTTTTTTAATTTCTATTATAAATTATTTTGTATTGAGTTGAATGATTTTCAGGAAATTCAAATAAAAACAAAACAAGAGAAGAGCCCGTCCATCCCTACATTAGCAGTCACAATTCCAATTCATGATATCACTCCAGAACCTTTATCAAGGACTTCAATGCAAAAAGAAAAAGAAATGTAAGAACATGTTAAACCACATCCTACAATTACATCATTTTCTTCTTTAGAAATTTGAATAATTAGTAGTTTTATGTTAGACATCATGTAAACAACGATGCATATTTTGCTAGCCTAGTGGAGGAGAATGAGTTGCCCCAGTTTTACTGTTATTAAAGGTAGATAGTAACCATGCATATAATGAAAGACTAAAGTAATTGGAACAAAACCATCTGTATGACAATTTGTTTATTTATTTATAAAAAATAAATAGAATGGGAGGGGGAGAAGGGGTTACAATTAGAATAGAAATATGAGCAGTTAAGGATTTAACATTTACTTACAAAAATTTAGCTCAATAGTTTGAAAAATTAAATGGGTGAAAAAACTCACCCTTACGGGTTTGTCTGTATTCACAATAATTAAAATATACAAAAAATATTAATACAGACAAACTTCTGTATTTCGAACTTCCATATATCAAACTTTTTTCAGGAACTTTGAATTTTTATTAGAAAAAAATACTCAGTATATTGAATAAAATTTCTGTATATTGAACAAAAAATTCCATTTTAAAAAACATAAAATGTGATTGTCATCAAAAAGAGTCTTTAGTTTACGAGCATAAGATTGAGTATATAAGAAAAAAAAAAGTTCCACTGGTTTGCAAAGAAATGGAAATTCAAGGAAGATCTTGTTTCAGAAGAAGCATAGGAGAGTACCTAAATTCTCTGAATCTTTTTCCGAACAAGAGAATGAAATTATCATTTTAAATTCAGTTTAACTTTGCTATTCTTGTGAATATTGCTCCTAAACATGACTTTGGTGATGAATTATACACATTAGAAGCTATCTTGCTCGAAAACAAAAATAAATACATTTTTATGTATGTTTCCATATTTTTAATATATGTCCTTATTAAAATCTTACAGTCCTTATTAAATTATAAATGTACATTTGTAAAAAATCTGCAATCACAGATGTAATTTCTACCATTTTGCAAATAAGTACTATTGATCGTTCAGTTTTGTTTTTCTTTAACCCTAAAAAATTTCCTTTGTTACATCATTAACCCCAAAAATTGCCTTTGATACTTCTTTAACCCTAAAGAATAGCTGTAATTGTTTTATCCTGAAAAGAGTGAAAAATTGCAATCTTTCTATATATCGAAATTTCTATAAATCGAATTTTTTTCAAGGAACCTACATGTTTGATATATAGAGATTTGAGTGTAATTGTTTATTCACAATTATTGTTCAAGACTTCATCAGTCTAACAGTCAGAAATTAAAAATTATATACATAGTCATCATTTTCATCACTAACAGTATATCCATTTTGACAAACACCAAAATATTTTGGTAATAGTCATTTTGAATCAATATTTATATCTTCTACTTAAATTATCTTGTCAATATTGGTGATTCAGTGAAACCATTCAGCTAATATATATATGGTAACAAAGCCAATTCCATTTTTTATCTATAATCTAATGAGATAAGTTTAGTAAGCAATAAGTAATTTTTTTAGTTGATTTGTCAGGAAAATGGACAGACCTTTATCCCCAGCATTAAGAGGCAAAAGGAGAAGTCCTGGTACAAGAACTCCAGAATCTGACTACCACCATTCTTCATCCCAAACTCTCAGTAGCAATGGTAATTTGAATAGAATAAGATCTAAATCTTTATAATAGATTTAAAATATTTTCTCACTTTAAAAAGAAACAACACCCACACATAAAGATATGTTTTCTCACTCCTTAAACTTAAAAATTCCTTCTTGAAACAATGGTATTAATAATAGTTTATATTTAAGAGGCTCTGAAAATAAGATCTTACAATCCCTTAAAAATATATTATATTTTTCTTTTAATTTAGGAAGTTTTAACTTTTGTAAGATGGCACATTTATTCAAAAATAAATATTTATATGTATATATATATATATATATATATATATATATATATTCCATAAACAATTTTATGTAATAAGGATCGGAATTTTATGTATAATATTTGATTATTTTAGGAATATACAGTATGAATTACATTTTATCCTTAAATGTTTAATATGCCTGTCTAAGAAAAGTACTTCCTTTGCCAGAAGCATTTGCAAGATCTGATTCTGGAAGGACAAATACAGATATGTCAGAAGCCTCGACAACTGATGATTATGCCACAGCAACAGAAAACAATTCAGATGGCAGTGGTAGACCTCAACAGCAACAGCCAGGGACTGGATCTTTTGAAAGCGGTTCTTCCTTGTACAGCCTAACAAGGACTGATGCCACCGAGGAGCAACAAGTATGTAATGGTCAGGTAAATGGAAAAACCATTCCTATTACTTGTGAAGTGCTATACTATATATATAAATATAAATTACCATACCAAAATACCATAAATTATATATATATATATATATATATATATATATATATATATATATATATATATATATATATATATATATATATATATATATATATATATACACTGTATACTCGATACAGTTCTTAAAACTACATTTGCCCTCTGTTGATATATAATAATAGACTTAAAATTACGAAAAAGAAAATCATTCATTTCCACAATTTAAATATATATCCCACAAGGGATGCCATTTGGATGTTATGTTTACAAAACTGAAATTTAGCTGATATTAGCTTAATTCCAACTTATGGAACTCTTATGTAGTTGGATTCTTCTCTGAAGGACTATGTGTTATACAGTTTACTCAGGTCCCAGATGTTTTTACCTTCCTGAATGCTTACGGTCCTCAATATACTATAAAACTGGTAATTTATCAATAGCAGTGGCATATGAGTTGTCTGAAAGAAATTAGGATACAGCTTTGCAATTGAGTCGCATTATCAGTGTCTGCATCCGAACTTACCCGAAGGTTGCCGCACTAGCACCATTTGTGCGAACTAAGTGCTTTGTATTCAATTATAAAATTTATGTTCATTAGATTTGTTACTGCTTTAGTAAGATATTATTTAAAATTATTAGTGCTGTCAACTTCCGGTGGTGTTGGGAATTTGTACCTAAAGCAGTAAGAATTTAAATTACAACCTCAACTGAAAAGGATCTTTTGGGAGTTTATATATCTCTTGAGTGAGTGCAAATCGACAACAGTGATCTAATTAAAACAGTAATAATTGAAATTAAAATAAGGCACCGACCTGAAAAAGGATCAATTGACCAGTTTGTAAAGTTGTACCGAAATTAGTTTATGTTGTATTCATTATACAATCACAACAATTATTTAAAACTGCTAGAACCTTACCACATCTATGAAAAGTTATCCAACAATTTCTTCGACATCCTAGATTCTTCACCACAAATGTCCTCTCAATTGATTAACAGAAATTTTGCTTGATTTAAAGTTTTGGTAGAACCCAGCCTCAGAATGTATCCTCAGTGTAAACCTATTAAGTTTTAGATATTAATTTGCATGCAGCTCATTGATATCATTGTAAAAAAATTTATTGTCATTGTAATTTAAAATCAATAAACATTATCAAAGCATTTGTTCTATTAATTAATTCATCAAGAAACTTAGTAAGTACTATTTCACCTATAATAAAAGATTAAATTTCACCCATGAGTAAGTAATCCAATTGTCTTTAAATTTTAAATTATTGAGATATATTTGAAATTAAAAAAAAATCACAAGCTAGATTAAGGTATTCATTGATTTAAGATATTTGTTTTTATGTTTTGTTGCAAATGTTTTTAAGCATGAGACTCAATTTATTTATTTTATTTGTTATATTATTAAATTATTTTTGTGAAACAATTCAAATCAATTGATGTTTTTAATAGGTACCTTCTTCACCACCACTTATTGAAGAGGAGCAGGAGAAAGGGAGTGAAGAAAAAGGGCGGGAGGGTGACGGAGACACTTCAAGTCCCGAAAGCAGCACTTGTGGAAGGTAACTTTAGTTTAAATTCCTCTCTATGTTATGTAAGTATTAGAAGCTAATTAATGTATTTTTTTTTGCACTTATTGCACTGATGTTAACTTAAAAACTAAATACCTAGTTTAAATGCTCCATAATAATAAATCCAATAAAATTTTGCTTTTTATTTTTTAACATATTTTAAATATTTTTACTAAATCGATGTCTAAATTAAAAATGGATAAAAAAAATGCATGTTTTGTTCTTTTTTTTATTAAACTTTTTTTCCCTTTTACTATTGCATTTATTCCACTTTTTGACATTTTAGCTATAGTGTTGAAGGAAGCAGTGAAAAATTAGGGCATTCTGACAAAAGTGGTCATTGCTCGTCCACAGGTGGTTATGATTCACCTTTTGAAGATCGTACTAGGAAAAGGTACTCAAATCATAATAATCTGAAAATATCTGAATAAGCTGTAGTCAATTTTGTGCTGTAAATAAGTGGTATAAAAAAGAAAACCAGTCGCAGCTGGATAATTCATTATTATTGAACGAAGACTTTTGTCAAAGGGCCAATTAATTTCTTTTTTAATTAATTTTTATAAGCATGTTCTATATTTCTATATTCTTCATTGCATGAATTTTTTTTAACCTACTTTGCTTGTTTGTTGTATGATTTAGTTTTTTAATTCATCTAAAATTGGTCATTTTTGTTTTTTATATTCAGCAAATGGACATCAGATGATAAGACCAAAGTGAAAAAACGATTCACACTGGAGTTGTCGACAAGCTTGGAACGACCTGAAAGTCCAATTAAATCTGGTAAAAATACTAATAGATTGAAATATTTAATTATCAGCTATATCTACATAATCAATGAATGTGGTGATTTTTGTTGTTATAAGCTCATTGACACATTATCATAAATTAATCAGTTTGACAGTGTATTTCAGTAACATACTAATATTATTTAATGTTTTTTAAAGCCATCAGTACTATGGCTTGTACTTGATACTTACATTTTCTTCTTACAGAATAATCCATAATTATCAAAGCAATTCTTGTAATTTTTTTTTTCTTTTTCAAATCCCAATTTAGTGTTGCTCTGTTCTCTTCTAATTATAATGAAATTTATTTCCCTGTTAAAGTTAGACATCTATTTGTTTTCACAACTCATCTCATTTACGTTCATTGAATTTAGATCTGGACTACATTGGACAACATGGTGGATTGTTGTGTTATACATAGATTACATACTACATAGATTGAAGTGTTTTTCAGATATCTGGAAAGAATTGTCACTTTTTTTTGTTGGTCTTTCAAGGTAGATCATGAATAAACTCTATTTTAAAAATAAATGTTTTTTTAATAAAAATTCAATGTTAGTAGTCCTTGTAATGCTAGAAAAAATGCAAAGAAAGGCTGTTCAGTGGATGAGAAAGAATATATTTATAAATTGCAAGAAAATAATATAATTAGGGATTGATCCTTCTACACCATCATGCGGATGTCAACAGAAAATAATATTATTATGAATATTATGAAATATTTCTTGGTTTTCTTCCATCCATACCTTCCAGATTAATTCACTAGATAATATTTTATTTTATTAAAAATTATAAAGCAATATTTTATACAAGAAATATTCTCCTTTAGCAAGAAGCCCTTGGCAAAAGAAATCTATTGTTACTCCTGTTGAGGTCGAGAAGGAGAAAGCTCGTAGTAGAAGTCCTGTTCCTGGGAAAAAAACTCCTGTTCAGGTACGGGCCTTTAAATGTTTAGTAAGAGATTGATGCATGACTGCAATGTTTATTTACAAACATAAATTGATTGTGTCACTGAATGGATCAATCATTTCTAAAAATCGTAAAACATTTATTAGTTAAAAAAGTAATAATAATACTATAGAATTTTTTTCTTAAATTAAAGCTATACAATTCTTTTTTAGATTCTAGTTTGCTTGGTCAAAATGGCTATTAAAATGTAATACTTTTATTGCTAATCATTTATATGTTTTTTCATTATTATTTATGAAATGTTTTATTTTATCTTCACTTTTTATTTTTAATGCATTATCATAAAATTAAATTATTTGTATTTATGTATATATTGTTTGTTTTATCATAATTGTTTTTTTTTTAAATTATAACACACAAGTTAAAACTAAAGTTATGTCATATAAAATATGTATGAATACGACATTGAATGATGCATAAACAAAAAAATATATTCTCTACATACAGGGTTGCTATATTATATACCTAAAATCCAGCAATTTCTTAATTAATTAATTAATTAATTGATTAATTAATTAATTAATTAAATTTATCCAATTAAAAGTTAAATATGCATTTAATAGATTCAATTTCATTATTATGGCTTAAAGATCATAACTAATTTTGATTACTTCTGTTGAAGAAAGTTAAAACATTACATATTTCTGATGAAAATATATTATCATTTAGATAAGCAGAGAAGTCACTCCAATCACAGCAAGAAGTCCACCTGACACAATGAGGAAAGAAGACTGGCTGTCACAAAGACTGACACCTGACGAAAAGGTAAAAAAGAAAAGCAGTAGCAATTATGGTTATCAATTATTTTACAACTTTTTTTTTTGTTACAGATAATTTGTCTTATTTATTCTTAGCTCAAAAACTAGTTATCACTGCTATGTATTTATAACATACAATAATTCTCTCAGCTGAAAAATGTCTTGTTAACCAATATAAAACTTTACTGCTTTCTTTAAACTTTTTTAGTTAAGTATTACTTAACCACATTTCAGAGCAATAAGTAATAGAGACATAATACTATATAAAATGGTATATAAGGCTTTGTAATCTGTTTATGTAACTTTTTTTATGTAGCCTTGTATTGGTTAAGAATTTCAGTGGGATGTCATAAGGGTCCAATCACCAAAACCAGATAATAAAAAATATAAAAAAATGCAAAAGTTCTTTGATCTAACTTCTTGAAGCTTTGTTAACTGAAATTAAAATAAATTCAATTTTATATTACTAATATAATTTTCAATAAGCTAATTTTCAAAACATCAATTTTCTTTGTACAGTGAAACCTCTCAACAAAATGTATAAGCAACATAGGATTTACATGACTAATTTTAAAAACTGCAAATTAGACTTGTTAAAGAAATGATTAATTTCTGGTTGTTTCTTTTTCTTTGAATAAACAATTTCTTTTTCATGATAATCCATCTCTTTGTGGAATAAATTGTGCCATTCTGTATTGTGTTTTCTCTCATGAAAGAAAAAAATACATTTTATTACTTAAAAAAGAATAACTTCAAGATATGTATATTTAAATTTACCTATTTATTTATATCAAATATATCGGCGTCGTTCTTTGAAAAAGGCATAAGCGCCAATTTTACAGAAAACACATGAAACGAGTTTTTCCACAATTACAAAATATTTTTTTTTAATTTTTAAAATAAATTCTTTATTGTATAAAATAGGAGGTTTTTAAGCTGCCAAAATCTTTATAATTAGAATATATTTTTAAGGTTTCTAGCACTGGTTAAGGCCAGAGTGACGACTGAGAGTTGTCAGTATTTAGTGCTTACGTCATCAATAGTCGAATTTTAGAGCATCACCAATTTTTTTTCTTGATATATCGTTAGCTAGAATCTATAGAGGTGATGGTTACATCCCATAATAATTTGAAACCTAGATTTTGAATTTTTGGAGCTTAAGCATTTTTCAAAAAATGATGTCGATATCATTAAATATGGTTTTCTTAATTTTAAACATTTTGTTAAATGTCCATTCAGAGGGGTAAATTTCGATCTCAGTGATGAAAAATTGGCTTTATGCGTCTTTCTGAATTGCGTCCATTGGAGACTGGAGTCCGCCAGGAGAGATTTCACTGTACCAAGGAAACTTGGCATACAATACTCTTACTCTCATTAACTCATTTGATAGTCAAAATATTTTTTATTTATATGAATCATATTTAACTAAATTATTACTGTAATGATAAAATAGAAAGGAAAACTAAACAACGGCATTGGAGTTCAGGATACTAGTGATGAGTCTAGTGAGGAATGTACTTGTGGAAAGAACAAAAGAGCTAGAGAGAACCAGAGACGGAAAACACCTCCTGTCAAAAGTCCAACAATCCACACCAGGTAACAAAATTTTAGATGAAAATCCCAATTTATCTATACTATACTTGTTCACTAATCACTTTCATATGTATCTGAAAAAACTAAAACCAGTATTTGTGTTTTAATTACAAAAAAAAATAAAAATTGTTAAAACTAGATCCATATATCAGTTATTTATGACTTAATATTTTCCTCCGCAGAAAGAATAATACAGTTGATGAAATTGAACAAAAAAATTTGTTACCAGCATGTAGAGAGTTTATTTTGAGCTAGATTAAAAATTGAAGAATGGAAATTAAGATCAATTTCCACTTTTTTTTTTTTATGATTCCATATTTATGGGTAGTACTAATTGTAAGTAATATAGTATACCCAGTTATGGAAATTAACCAATGAACTGTAACAGAAGGAAAAGTATGCCAGGAGAAGATCTGTCGAAGAGGCGATGCTCTATATCAGCAGCTAAATCACCAAGTCCACCAGAAGATCAGGCAGTAGTGACGGGTAGCAGACTGAGTCCTTATACAGTCCACAGTCCTGGTGGCAGTCCGAGCAAACACCATAGAGCCAAGGTTTATATTGTTCAAGTTAATTGCTGGCATCTTGTTATCCATGTTTCCAGCTATAGTAATTAATATTTTGCAGGTCGTAACAAGCCCTGATTCAGCAAGACTCAAAGCTCTGAGTGCGGAATCCTTGCGATCAGTAAGCCCTGGTAGCGATTCTGTGTTCTACAGTGAGCCAAGTAGTAACGCTACTGGAGAAACTGCTCCTTCTACATGCTCACATTGTGGAATGTTGTATGAAACCCAGGGAGCTAAGGTAATAACTGCTATGCTGGAATGATATGTTTCATTATAGAAAGATTAAAGCTTAACTCACCTTTCCAATTGTGCTATTTGGTTTAACAAAATAACAATCAATCATAAAAATGGATCGTCACCAACCTGCACTTCTGCTGGACTGTGAGATTCTGATTCCAGGCAGAAGACACCCTCCTATCACAGCATACCTACCACAGAATACCCAGAATTATCCCTTTATAAATGGTCATTTTGGCTGCGCATCTTTGGACTCAAAAGGACTAACTTCCCCTTATGACTAACTCCATTAAACCTCGAGCAGGCGCGTGGAATGCAGATGTACCCCAGCTGTCTTTGATGCAGTATAAGTCATCAAGTGTTTACATTGGAAATCTAAAATTCCCAGAAGCTGGTTTCTATAATCTTATCTAGGACTGGATATTGCTAATTTCCATCCCACTACCATCAGTCGCCTACAACTTGTTTTTTTCTCAATTAACTCTCAAGTTGGGATACAGTTGTACACCACGCGCCTAACTACATCCCAGTTTTTTCTTACGCTGAAAGTGTGATTCACCTTTTTAACAGGTTTGTGCACTGACTATTTTTATGAATACTTCTTTTTCTTTTTTTTTCAAAAATCAGTTATCTTCATCAATTTGAATAATTCATATAATTTCATATGATTGAATAATAATCTTATAAAAATATAAATAACTTTATCATTAAAATCACTATGATTTTCACATGAATTTTAAAATGTTCTTTATTAACTTTAATCCAATAATTAGTCATCTAATAATTAATAGTTTTATTTATTTTAGTTCAAACTATATTTTAAGGCCATATATATTATTTATTTCATTATTTGTTTTTATTAATGTCAAACATTAAATTGAGATGCAGTAAGGATACTAATGTCTGGCTAAAATGGCTGAAAAATCTTTAAGAAGGAAAGGAATTAAAAGATATAGTAAGCCGAACATCAATTGTCAACTGCTTTAATGTAAATTTTAAATTAATAAAAATATTGTAAATAAATCTTAATTGATTTTTTCACTTTATATTTGTTCTTTTATACCTGAAAAACAAATAATTTGCCATAATTAGGAGAAAAGAGAGTTAAAAATTATTTTTATTTTGTGGGATACACATATACCCCATGCGCCTATTCCAGGATGCGCAAGGACTAGGATTGTAACCTGGAGAAATGTATTTTTTCAATCATTTGTTAATTCAATGCCTGTAAAATGACATCAAATGACCTTATATTTCCTAGATTGGACTTAAAAGTAATCAATGCATTCTCTTTGTCATATTTCCTTACTAACTAAATATATTTTATTTAAATAGGCTACTGATAAACCTGCAGAAACAATAGTTCAGCCTCCTGCGGGTTTTGAGGATTCTCCAAGGACACCGCACCGAACCAGGTTGTATAAAAAAGCAGAAAAAAGGTTTAGATCAGAGGAAAGGAGGCATCGTATGCATGCAGAAGCTGCTAGGGCAAAATCAGAGGAAAGAGCTAGAGAAGAAAGAAAAGATAAGATCCGGTTTGTTTCCAATATGTTAATTTAAAATATTTTAATTAAGACTATATTAAATTATTCAGTATGGCAATTTACTTGAATTTGCATTAGTGATTAATGTCAATATATTTTTTCAACAGTCCATTAGCTCGTTCAACTGATGCCAGTATGGAGAAACTGCATTCAAGCAGTCTTGATGATGATGATGAGTGGACGGGCGTCTTGTCTGAGGCTTATAACACTGGCACTTGGGTATACATTGGTGCTGCAGAGGAGCAACAATTTTGGCAAAGACCAGAGTCCAAAGTTGCAGGTAATTTTTATCATTTAAAAATTTTATGAGGGTTTATAGTTATTAATATTATATAAAAAATTAATTTAGGTTTTTAATTGAAATGCCAAAGGATTTATAAACTAAAAGATAAGATGAAATAAATATGTTCTATGGTTTACAAATAATTTACTAGATTGCTATTTTTCAAAATATAGGTCATCATTACCAATTACTGTAACCCATCTTTCAACCAGAAGTTGAATTTGGTTGTCCTTGGTTTTAAAGGAGGAAAACTCCTCATATCCTGATTTGATGTTCCTGTTGTTTTTGAAATACCCGCCTTCTTTCTTTGATTAAGAGTGAAGGATGAGCAGGAGCATTGTCTTGCTGAAGCATAACTTCAAAATGATTGACCAAAGCAGGGGACTCCTCTTTTAAAACTCTATATGCTCTTTCAAATTGTTCACAGTAAAGCTAAACATCAGTAGCCCTCCTATTTGGAACCAGATCAAAGTGCAAAACATCCTCATAATTCAACCAAACACAAAGCATTACATTGAAGGCTGTTATTTCCAGAATTGAACTGCATCAACCAAAATGCTAATGTATTACGATGCACCACATTTCACCTTCCCCCACACAAATTTCCTCAGCAGCTGCCTTCGCACTTAATCCATTTTTCTCAGAAGACCACGAATAACAATTTTTTCTTCCAGCATTATCAGTGAAATTTATAAAATGGAATGAAAGGCAGAGACAGTTGATATACATAATTAAATAAAGGATTAGTCAAAAGAAACAACAATATATGCATTGCTTACATCAGTGTTGAATAAGGATTCAAATAGTAACTTTAATGCCAGCAATGAATTAATGCAAAAAGACTTTTGTAACAACCTAGTAGTTTGGCTTCATATAACATTCGTTTTTTCATAACATGCTAGGTTAACATATGTATAAGGTTAACATAAAATAAAATACTTTAGACAAACAAAGATAAACAAACTGTATGGTAGTTAATCTTAAATTTGTTTGAATCATGTATCTTTCAATCTTTATTCATTAAATCGATTAACTTATTTGAAATTTCAAGCAAGAACAAGGACCAATTTTTAAAAAATAGAACTATGGTATATTTCTTCATTAATAGTAAAACATTTTTATTGTACCAGAGATATATTTAATATTTGTCTAATACCAAATATCACAATAATACATTAATTATACTTCCTATACCAGCAGTCACCAACCAGTAAAAATATTTTAATGCAAGGATTTGCCAATGTAAGTGCTTAAAATTCAAAGCCCTATGAATCTTATTTTAGAATATTAGTTCAATTATCTATTAGTATTTATCTTCTTTTTTTTTTAAATAATTAATTATTTTTTTCATTACAGAAGAAGAGGAGACCGAAGAGCATCAGAGATTAAGGAAAGACTCTTCTGATTCAACTCAATCAGAAAATGAATTTAAAAGAAGGTACCAGGCAATTGCTCATAGGATGGTTCACAGGAAATCCAGCCTGGAAATGTATAAAAGACTCGCCTCAAAGTCGTTTGAAGCAGATAAAAGGGTTTTAGTCCGGAGAGTGTCTGGAGAGTTTGGGTTTCGGATTCATGGTTCCAAGCCAGTAGTTGTATCTGCTATTGAGAGTGGAACACCAGCTGAATCATCTGGTCTAGAAGTCGGAGATATTATTATTAGTGTCAACAATACCAATGTGTTGGATGCTACGCATTCAGAAGTTGTAAAACTTGCTCATGCTGGTAACTACTATACAGAATGTTAAATTATTTTTGTATTATAATAACTATAACTATATTGCTATTGAAATTATAAAAAACAAATTGTTCTAAAAACAATTAATCTAAAATTTCAGGATCAGATACACTTGAACTTGAAGTGGTTCGGACTTATGATAAGTTTTCAACCAAAGCTAGTGTACCCTCTCCAGTAATATGTGGTTGCCTTTATAGAATGTCTATTAGCTCATCAAAGTTAAAACCTGTTTGGGTTCTTAGATATTTCATTTTGAAAGAAGATCACTGCTTATACCACTATAAGTCTGATTTTGTGAGTAGTCTTTATTTTAAATTAATATCTATATTAATACAGAGCATAATTCAGATCATATACCAAAAATATATACATCGTTTAGTTCAGAATCCTAATTGAACCAAAAAGTTAAAAATAAAAAAGTTTTAAAACTACTAGATTGAACTGTCATTTTTAGTGTTTTTTATTGAATCCTTCCAGAGATATTATTTTTGAAAACAGTGATTTTTTTCTTATCCTATGGCTCAAAACACTTCTTAGGGTCAGATTTAAATGAAAACATAATTGTATTGAATAAACAACTCATTAATTAGATTATCCATTTTTATGTGATAATATAAAATAATGCAGGCAGTGAACAACAAATATTTAAAAAAAAATTTTTTTAATAGAAATACTAATAAACATTAATAAAAAAATAATAGTTCTTCTGAAGGTGATTACAGTATTTAATTTCTGGTGTTTTTATACTGGCCAAAATTCTCCTCTTTTCTCTCTCCTGGATCCCAAGGCTGGTGGATTATCTACTCTATGACTATTATAATTGTAACTGAAGACCAAAACTGTTCTCTGCTGGATTAATATTTTTCTTTTCTAATTTACTGATTAAAATATTTTTATTGTGAAAGGATGAAGAACAGATTTCTGATATTTTTCAGGGAGGACAACCGTTAGGAGCGTTAAGGGTTACTGATTATATGGTGTCATTGACATCTGATCCAGAGAGACCCCACAGTTTCAAAATTTCAAGGAAAGGTTGTTCCAGTGTACATTTAGCAGCATCAAGTGCAATAGAGACGGAGCAGTGGGTTGCTGCATTAATAGAAGCTTGTAAACCCATGGTATGTTGCAACGTCTGTCTAATATCCCATATTCATTTTTCGACTTCAAAGATATACTTCATAAGTATTATGACATAAAAAATCTCAATAAAATCCTGTTATTCAAAACGAAAAACTCCTGGAAAAAATTAAATCACATTAAAGTTATTATTAGACAAGTCCCTATATCTGTTCTTTATTTTCAACAAACTTAAAAGTATAGTTGGGATTTACAATTGTAATTTAATCCTTTTGCAAATTTAAAGGTAGCAAAACCTCATAAATTATGGTGAAACTAATTATTTTTAATAGGTTTATTCTTGGATGTCTGATAAATGTCTGAAAGCACCACCCACAAAAATTCATGAACCTGACTGTGTTGGAACACTATCTACGCTTATTCATCATCGTGGAAAGACGTGGAGGAGAAGATTTTGTATTTTGAAGGATGCTTGTTTATATTTTTATACTGACATAAATGCAGAAAAAGCTATTGGTATGTAAAATACTTCATATTTATCCTTGATATAAACAAATTATTAAAATTTCTTCATGTCCTTAAAGGATTTTAAATTAATAATTTAAGTTATACTATTTTAAATCTCAATATAATAATGTTAGAATCTGGCAAGATAGAAAAGGACCTACGCAGAAGTCGGCTCAGCCATCTGCGCATGGTGGGGAAGGCACGCATCTTCCCCTACTACTTGTCCTCTCCTATCATAGTCATCATATGATAGTTCTGGTTTTTATATATGCAAACCTTTTGGATATAATATATGCTGGTAAAAGTATTGATAGTACAGATAATGTGACGAAAATGGGCGAAGTGGAAGAGCTCTCTTCCTCTCTTCTGCACCCCTCAGCCCTTCTATCTTGCCGAACTATAGTACAATGTGACTGTGATATCCAAGTAGAACAGTCAGTCTCCACATAATTATTATGATGTAATAATTTAAAATTAACAAAGTATAATTATAATGGATGTAAGGACATGGAGAGGATGATGTGTGTTTTGAAGAATATGGCCATCCTGAAGATAAAGAAGTACTTCAAAACCTCGATAATTACAGAATTATTGAAGTGTTTATTAATTAGAAAGTAATGTGCAGTTGTTTCTTCAATAATAAACGATTATAAACTTATCGTTAAGGTTTCTTTATTCTCTAAAAGGATTTTGTATTAATAACTTAACTTATATTATTTTAAATCTCAATAGAAATTCTAAGCTTAGATGAATCATTTTGCACTTTCAAATTTGAGGCCGTGGTAGCTGAGTTCAGTTTTTTGTCATCCGATGACAGTTATCTAGAGATTACTGCCCTGTCCTAGCCAGAGTGGGAGTTTCACGATTTACTTCGCAGGGCCACCATGAAATTAATATTAACTGACTGACCCAGATCAGAATTGAACTCCAGCCAAGTTGAATCAGGTACTCTGTGACCCGCACCCCAATGTACTTTAGAACTAGTTTACTCCGAGATTAAAAGGGAACAAGCAATACATGTTTCTAATCTTAAGATATTTAGATCAGATTACGTCAACATTTGACTAAGTAACTGGTCCTTTAAACCCATTTGAACTTAACTTAATTGCTTAGTCGGATATAAACTTTTGTCAACCTATTTATATCTTATTGTTAATTGTTATGAGTTTTAGTTGCAGACTTAAGTATAAGGATCGTTCTTCAAAAATAGGGAGATTTTTCTGATCTGATTGATAGGAGATTCAATAATGTTTAATGAAATTATTACATTATTATTATTAAATTATAACAAAGGGTAAGAGATAAATTAATTTTAGCCTATTTATAAAGCAACTGAATTAGAAACATATTGAATAAAATAAAATTTTTATAATAAATAAAAGTGAGGAAGGGAGTTGTGAGGTTTTTGTACTTAATCATTAGCCCTTAAATTTAGAGCTTCCATATTTACACCACACCAAATCTCATAAAACCTGAAGAACTGCGATATAAATTCTTCAAATATTTAACTTACTTTCCCTATTCTATGAGCAGGAGAGGGAGTGAGTTTCACCAAATACAAAGCACACTTTTTAACTTAACATGTCACAGTCACAGCCTCTTAATGGAGGTCTTTCTCAACATCGGTTACAATTTGGTCTGGAGAGAACTAGTAAGGCTTGCCAATTATTTTCTTCAGTTGAAGAAGAATAGGAGTTTACTTGGTGCCCATTTTTGAAAGAAGTGAGGAAGTGAGGTGCATGGCCAAGGAGAAAGCAATTAATTTAACTAATTGTCGACGTAATTATTCTATGACGATTTTTTTCTTTTCTTAAAATACTGAGTTATTTTCAATGTTTAGAACGTGTTAACATATATAATATTGATCATGCTTTATCAAAATCAATGAAAATATTTCTGCCAGATGCATCAGAAAAGCCTGTAATTTAAAAAAAAAAAAAAGGACTGTAATTTTCCTATTTTTGAAGAATGACCTATTTATAAAAATTTTTCTTCTGTTAAATGACGTTTTACTAAAACCACACTAAAAATATCAATTTTACTTGCATCTTAAAAGTGGTAAAAAAAAAAAATAATAAAAATTTTTTTTTACAGGAATGGTATGTCTCCATGGCTATAGAGTTCAGAGTTTGACCTCTGCCTCAAGGAGATTCTCGTTCGAACTTTTTCCTCCTGAACCATCACTATTACATTTTTATTTTTACACTGATACAGAATTGGATAAGAAAAGGTAACATTTACAATTAAATTTATATATAGTAACAAATAAAATATGATTAAATATAGAAATTTATTTCTTTTAAAGTGAATAGACAACTGGATTCACTTTCATCACCTATAAATAAATAAATAAATAATCTAATAAACAATGAGGATTTCCTTCAGGATGATATTAGTTATGGTATTTACATTTTCTTTGATTTTATAATACATTTGTAATCAAGTGTTATGGATATCCTGTGATATTGATTGCAAAGTTTTTGGCTGAAAAGTCAAAATATTTTTAAAATGTTTTCTTCATAAATCAATTTAAAAAAAAAAAATAGTAAAAAATAAAGTTTCAGAAATCCTAAGAATATTTCATATATTTTTTTAAAACGTAAATTTTAATATAAAATTTTATATTTAATATACTATAATTAACTCTATTTGAAATTACAATCAAAATGGAATATTAATCTGAAAAATGAAGCATTATTTATTAAATCTTCAAATTAAAATCAAATATCACTTTTGGTACTTAATTTTGTTTTTTCCAGAATGTTTGTGGTTACAGTATAAAAATAATGTAAGTTTACATTATTTTTGGTAAATCAGATTTACAGTAATGAAAAAGAAATAAATTAGTTTTGCTGCTACAAAATAATGTGCAACCATAAACCATTAAACCCTCTAGTCTTACGGATTTTGAAATCTATAGCTAATCTGTTGATATTTCCAAGAAAAGTGTTTTTCAATGTATTTCAAATATTCAAAATATTTCACATATTAATTTATTTCTTAGGTGGTTGGCTGCTCTGGAGTATTCTATTGATCGGTGGATTAAGGTTGGCTGAACTTTGAAAAGAAACACACTGCCATTTTCTATTGTGATTGATACAAGTGATCAGGATTAATTGTTAGCGGCACATGAAATTGGCACGTGCCGAGATGAATTGACATTTGTATCTTTTCCTAATTATACTTCAAAATGAAGTGATCTGTATAGTAATTATTTGCTCAGAGCAACATGGTGAATATGTTTCGTCAATTTATGTATAGGCTATACTATCCTACTTCCTAGGGAACTTAACTATTAAATGTATAATTTAATATATATCTTATATATTATTTGCTCATTGCAATTCACAGTAAGTTTAACACCAAATAGGTGGCGTGTTCCGTAAGCTTAACTGGCTACGGAACAATTAAATCGGGTTGAAATTTGTGCCATTTACTGTAAAAAATCGATATACTGTATTATTTTACTCTATTTTTCATTTGTTTTACTTTCTTATTTCAGATTTTTCAAAAATTAAACATAAAACAAGGTGTTTTATGTTTAATTGTGTTTATGTAGATCGGTGTTGATAGTTTTCGAATAATTGAATTCTATAATTCATAATAGGTGTACAATGTTAAGTAACAAAACTGATTGTTTAGAGCCTAATTAAAGTAAATTTATAAGTGGTTCGATGTAGCACTAGCTCGTTGTATTGTGTGTAATACATAAACGCACAAAAAATATCTAGATGTTTGATAATAGTGGACCATTTTCCTTAATTGAGTAAATGTAAGTCATAGTTCTTCCAAGCTCATTGTCTCAATTGTATACAGTGGTCTACAAATATTTTATCGCTGTAAGCTCTTACTGTGTTCTGAAAAAAAAAAAAATTGGTAAATTTGTAACAAAATAATAATATATGATAAATGTTTGTTGGAAATAATTTGATGTCACTGCATCTAAAAAATAGTAGAGGTTAGTTACGATAATAAAACGATTGAATGTTGTTTGTTCCGTAGATTCTTGTTATATGTAATTAACTTGTACATTACTTGTTTTGCAATAACATAGCACAAGTAATTGATCATCAATAAGCTCGTGACATGAATTAGCGAAATTAAAATCAGGTCATACGTGATTTGAATAGTTTTATTTTTAATGAAGTCAGCTAAAAATCAATATGGAGGATTTGATGGTGAACAAATTAATTCATTTATCTTATTCTCATCAATAGTTAGAATTGTTTATATGCTCTGATTTTTGTTATATTAACCAGGGAATATAAAGTACTGTCATAAATTTTATAGATACAGTAGACTCTTGATAATTTGTTTTGCAGATAATTTAACCATTTTTTTTTTTTTTTTTTACTTTTAATGAAAATTACATTGCAAAATATTAGATAGAATTGAATGAATTTAACTTTGTATATGTACTGGCAGCCCACAATACACCTAATCTTTGACTTGCTGATCGATAGAGCTTTCTAACTGTTATTCTCCTATTGAGGTAATTCAATTTCTTACTAACATAAAACTGCTTTCTCCTCTGTTCAGAGGGGAAAACCTCCCATATCCACTCTATCAGTAATTTATGTTAATCTCAGCAGTTTTTGTTAATGAGTTTAATATTTGATAACAAGGATAGTTGGGACATCAAGTAAATTTATTTGTACACTGTACCTGAATGATTGGTTGAAACGATGAAACAATGGATTTTACACTTGCGGTTTCAAGATATTCTAGCCAAACAAAACTAATTGGATTTAGCATTTGCTGGCAACCCCACTAAGGCCTTTTTATCTTTCAGCAAGAATAGGTCAATGGCGAGTGATCTACCTGAAGTTATAAAAATTATCAATAACAGCATTTGTGCTTTATGATAGCTTTACATAAATCAAGCTGTCGATTTCTGTTCCCTCAAGATATAAAGAAACCTCTAACAGAGTGGGCTGGTTTCAGTGTGTTGAGTCAGCCAGTACTTATTTTATAAAGTATATACGTACAGATGTAGTTTTTATTAACCATAATAAACATATTATTAATAAATACATAATCCGAAAAATGCTTTGAACAGATAGATAGTTGTTATTAGAAGCAGAAAATGGAATTAATTGGAGTATCAAAGCACCAATAATTCCCATGTTATGAATTCCCACATATTGCAGCCAAATTATCAAAGTCCACTGATATAAGAAGTTGCATTTACTTTTTATGTAATAACAGCAGGAGGTATTTATTTTTAGTCCCTCAAACTTAATAAAAAAAAATCCCACAATTTATTTAATTCTATTTATTCAGACCAACCTAAATTTAATGTGTAAATAACATTGATGGTTTTATACATTCCCATTAATTCTGTAAAAGTTAAATATTATAAATGAATAATGATTGATTTTTTTTTTAAATATGACAATTATTTATTGGGGTTGCTGAAAAAATGGAACATAAGCTTAATTATCATTTATAGTAAAGTAGAATTTCAAAATTAATATTGTTTGGTAATATGAAATTTGGAATAATCTTTAATTAAAATTGTTTTCTCTTCTTTGCATTTTCCCTTCTGTTTTTTATTTTATTTTAAAACTTAAATCATATTAGAACAGATATTTCGATACAATATATATTGTGGTTCTAAGGAAGGGAAAACAGAATATGAGCTAAAACCCATTTTTTTTAGTAAATATCTCATTTTATTATATTTATTTCAATATATTTTTTTTTTAATACTACAAATTCCACAGTGTATAAGAAAATTTACTTTTGTACAGTAATAGTTATATTTCAACTGATAATTGTACATATCCCAAGTTTTGTGAAACATTATAATTTTGTGTATTTAAGCGCTGATACATCATGGAAATGAATACTTCTAAGTTTAATATAAATGTTTTGGTAGATAAGTGCCTTAACAATATGACCATTATATTATCACCATCGAATTATTATACAATGGTTGCATCAACTGATGACTTTATATGTTTACACTTTGTTACATTTTAAATCTTTATATAAAGAAAAAAACAACTTTGTTTGATATTCATTGCAATGTAATTTGTATATGAATAATCTTTTAGTTAAAAAAAAATGTACTTATATTAAAACTATGTAGCATATATGGAATATTCCTGTTATTATAAATATAACATTTAGTTGTGTTTTAAAATTATATGTGTAAAAGTTTGTGAATTTATGGATTATATTGAAAATCATTATGTATATAATATTAAACATGATTTAGTTGTTGCAACTTGATATCAAATAATATTCTGGGATAATTGCATTTATTTTATTTCAAAGGTCACTTTGAACAATGTTCACTCGCTTACATATGCAGTGAGTAAATAGCACATATTTGCTCGCTATTGTGGTTTGCTGATGAAATCCTACATTCTTTACCTCTTAAATGTAGAAGTAAATTTCTCCGTAAATCTGACAAGAATGTTGAAATTAATGCAATCGTTAAAACCTCTTCTAAAGTTCCCTCTGCCAAGGGGTTAAAACCTAAAAAATAAAAGAAAATTGAAAATTGATTTTCGGTTAAGGTATTGTCATCAATTTACCAATTTGTACTTTTTTAGTCAATAGGGTATTTAAAATTTCTCAGGGGAATCTGGTTGCCGAAATAAAAATTATTCATGGTGCACACTGGTCAAGACCAAACAAGAAAGCCTTTCGGATTAGTTTATTTTTTTGATATCACAAAACAGAGTTCACGCTTGAGACTTTATTCGTTTTGACACATCTGACAAAACAAAATAGTGAATGTCAGGGTAATTGATGATGAAAAATTTGTGTTCCTAGCTCAAGAAAGATTAATTCCCTGCAATCTGACTGGTTTAACTTAACTCAAAATAACAGTTGCTTTGTGGTTGATAATTTTGTATCCTTTTTCTTAAATTTATTCCCTATTATTGTTAGTAGATAGTCAAACGCCAATAGTATGAAAATAAAAAACTTTTTTGAGCTCAAGAACTAAATTTTCTGATATCCAATATTTCTTTTGTTTTTGTTAATCTTGTTCCAAATTGTAAGTTCACCCATTACAACGGTGCTCTATGTTTAAAAACAACTTTTTTGAGTGTATAACAAACAACTAACTATCTTGTCTGATTTCATCTAAAGATGTTTTGATAAAGCTTGTCATGTTTGATCTTGACTAACTGGTCTGTGTTTGTGGTTTGTGATATGCTCAATTTTCATTTCACCCTCACCTCTAACACAGTCAATTATCTTAATGCCAAACTGACACCACTAATTTAACTATTTTGCATAAAACATTTGAGGTAAAGTTATGTAAATTCCATCAGTATGTATTGTCCAGCCACTTATTACAAATAGGAAAATTAGATATATGGCAAACTGGAGTCTACTATATTTCTAAGCACTGTTGTTTTGATAAAGTTAGCAGTTGGTAATATCTGCTAGTTTGGAGGCCTATTAATAAGATAAGGGAAACATGAAAAAAACAAAAAGTATTTTCTTAATTCAGTAACTAAAGATTTTTGTAATCAAGTAGAGTACTTCCATAAAATCCATGCAATAATATAATTACCCTCAGGCACCCTTATAGCTTCAACAATATGCTTATTTAACCAGTGTCCACTCCATTTTTTTTAATGTAATGAACTTTGTATTTTTTCTCCTTAACAGGATTTAATAAAATAATTTCTAATGCAAGGGAATGATACTATATTCTGAACGTAAGGTTACAGGGAGCCTAAAGTATGAATTTATTTTTACAAATAGAAAAAGTTAATTGGCATGAAAAACAAATTTGAAGCTTTAGTTGGTTAATACCTTATAGAATGGGAATGTTGAGATTTCTTCATTGGATTATAAATATATTATGTATAAATATAAATACTTCATAGTTATTTTGTTTACAATTTATCGAACATAAAGCCATAGAAACACAAAAATAATTACAAGAATGAGCATGGCAAAATTACTTTAAAAAGTCATTGTTTCCTACATCAGATCTATTTGATGTATTATTTATTTTGTCAAATCTTTTTTTAAAAAACCTTACTAAATAAAAAACAAATAAATAGCCCGTAATACACTATACATAATATTTATTGTGGATTCACAGTGAAACCTTGTATTAGAAATTAATGTTCTTAAATCTATAAAAATTCTTTTTTTTATGCATTATTATTGTCTGTGAAATTTGCATCATTATGAAGATATTGTTCAACCTATTTATTACAATGGAGGGTATGCTTGAATGATTTTAAATCAGTAACAGCTTTTGTCCTTACAATCTGACTAATTATGACCTTTGAAATATTTAACTTGTATAATAAAATTGTATATAGATAATGTGTATTAAGGTGTTTATACAAATGTTTAGATGTTTGCACATCTTTTATGTCTCAGTGTTGTATTTATAAAATTTGGGACTATATTGTAGTTGAATAGGTCCTGTAAATTTTTGTGAAGAAATTTTAAATGACACGAGACATATTGAAAACTACAATATAAAGTTTGTTAAATAACTGATTAAACAAATATTTTGTATAATATATGATTGTTTTGTTTTTGGCATCCTATGACTGATTTAATTTTTAGAAAAAAGAAAAAAAATTGGATGACTATAATAGTCAAAACGTTTTGATTTTGTTTTCAAATATTTATTTAATAGTGCTCAATAAAGTAAGTTGATAAAGTTATGTCTATTGAGAGATCCTTATTCCGTTCAAAGAGATCAAATTTATTTCAAAATTTTCATTTTTGTGAAATAAAAAAGAACTGCACTTCAAAACCACCAATAAAAAATAAAAACTTCTCAACTACCTAAAAGTTCTGTACTCCATTTTTAAAGAATTCATGGTAATAATAACTTAAAAAGTAATATATCAGTTCGACAATAATAGGCCTATATCAGGGGTTCTCATACCCTCTGCTTGTGATAACCAACCGGTGATGTATTAAGACTCATATCCTTAATTCGCCAATCGCAAGTGCTTCGGGTACTCATCCCTCTGGTACTGCTGGACATCCTATCTCAACCTCTACTCTTTCTGTCCAGCCCTGTTCTTGAACACGCACTGTTTGAGGCCTTTTGATATCTTCTGTCATCCTCACCTCGAAGATTGATTAATATCTTTACAATACCTCAACATAACCATTCCACTCCAAATATCCTTTCGCCCTAAAGTGTTTCATTCACCAAAAGTATGTAATTACACATCATCCACAAATTACCTTCCAAAAAGCTCGTGGTTATACTGCTCTCCAATCCACCTATATTCCTTGGATTGTCTATCATAAAAATGATATCGAAACCCAAAACACCATCTGAATATCCATCCCCCTTCTGTCTTATTTCCCACCAGCCCATCATGAGAAAAATCCTAGAAAAACTCATAATAAAACACGTGTGCCTAATCCTAGATTTAAATCACATGGTTCCTGGCCACCAGTTTGGATTTCAAACATCTTAATTAAGTATTCAGCAGTGTCATTGTGTGGTGGAGGATGTATCCTCCATATTGGAGTGCAAAATGTTGTGCACAAGAGTCTTTCTCAACATAGAACAGGCATTTGACCATGTCTGGCTCCCGGGACTGCATGACAAACTTCGTCAATTCTACTTCCCAACATATTTCCTATTAATATGTTCCTACCGCACTGACAGAACCTTCAAAGTAATTCATAATTTTTGCGATTCATCTCTCTTTTCTCACTAGAATATGGAACACTCAAACCTATTTTTTTCCCTTTAAATTAATATATATAAATATCACACTATTTCAAGTCATTGAAGAAATGTTATACGATTTTTTGCATTTCGTTGATTTTTAATTTTTTTCTTTTAAAAACCTTTGAAATAGTGAGGAAGGATTTTGTTAATATATGTCTAAAAACCAGGCACAGTCGGTGATTGCCGAAGTCCCCTATCACAAAGGAGCCTTGAAGGGGCCCCAAAAGTAATTGATTTATATATTTTATTACTCAGGTAACTACACTGCTTAATAATTAGTTGCACTGGAGTCATTTTACTTTTTCCAGGAAACTTACATGTGTAAAGTCAATTTAAACCTGTTGTTAAAACTCCAGTTAATGTTTACTCTTTATACAGCAATAACAATCACTCTTCAGACGCACTGGCAAGAAAAGAAAAGAAAATCTATAGACTTTGAAAAGTTCCATAGGTTTAAACACTTGGTTAATTAGTTCCATATCTCAGTCCCGAAGTCAATCTTTGAGTCACAGTAATACACCAAATTCAGGTAAGAAATTTGGAATTAGTTTATTAGCTCATAGGTACCTATATACTAATACAAATTAAAGTGGAAACCTTAGTGAAGTTCATGGCACATCTTGAACATTTATTTCTGATTTCCAACTCATTCTTTTTTCCAAAATTCAAGAAAACACAATTGCTTATCGAGTCTCAAAACCTTTGATTTCCTTTTTTTCACTTTTGTTTTGGTGATTGGACTATAAATTTTATCATAAATTGGAAAAGAAATATACTCTAAATAACTGATGACTGATGGTGAAAAATAGTTCGAAAATAAGAAAATCAATTAATGCCTGTTGTTTTACTAGGTTTATTTTTGGTTTTATCTCCTGTTTAAAAATATTTACATGGAAAACCATTGACTATTCTAACAAAAAAATTTAAAAGGATTGTTCCTGGTTAGACTCAAAGAAATTTAAGCTTAAGAGTCCTTTTTGATGTCCTTTGTTGCATTACTAAGCTTTGTAAAATTGAGAATGAACAAAAATATGACAAGCTGAATGAAACTGAATTGTGAAGAGCACGATTTAGAACCTGAAGAAGAAAAACTTTGTGGTTACTGCTCTGACAAGAAACAATGTTTTCAGTCTTTACCATTAATTTGTTTCTTTTTTTTCTCTATTTTTTCTACTATCACAATCTGGGCTATTTATCAACGTGTAAGTAGGTTACAAATCTGGATCTACTAACTTTTACGCAAGTCACCCGTGAAAGGGTGTTTTCCAACCTGAAACCTAAAATAGTTAAAAATTGATTTAGGTCTACTTTATGTCATTGTCTATCTTATGTCTAATCTCCTTTTTATTAATGTAGAATGAGGCTTATTTTATAACTTGAATGTAATTACAAATATAATATAATATAATTACAAATGAAGTGGCCTGGATTGGTCAAGAACTGGCCAAAAAGCCGTTAGGCTAGGTTATTTCTTTATTTAAATTGTAAATAATTCATTTAGACCATTTTCTCTTTTGATTACGAAAGATAGCAATAAAATACAACATTTTCTTTTCATATGCTTAGCTTACTTATTGGCGTTTTCTCTTATTATTTATTGAGGTATTCCAGTAAGTTTTAGATGATAGCATTAGCATAGGTTTAGTTTCCTAAATCTGAAAATATTGATAAAGATCTCTTTACTCCAATACTTCAAGTACCCAAATAGCAGAAAATGTAGTTTTCAGGTATGCAATTTTCAAAAATTTTCCGGCAGAGAACTCCCACACTGGTAGCCTCACTTCACTCTCTAGTTGAGGACCCCCGTAGGAGTCAGACCAGACCTGCTATAAACAGACAGAAACAAACATGATTCGGTTTTGGAGTTCGTTTCATAAAAGGTTGATGCAAAGGATCTCTCTGAACACACTGTTAGCATGTTGAACGATACCGTCATTAGATATTCTGTTAAGATTGGTGAAAGATGAGAGAAATCTCAGAGAAAAAAAGGATTTTTTTACAAAGAAGTTTTCTCCCTGGTTAGATAAACAGGATATGTTTTTCCCATTAGATTAATAGTGATTTAATTCTGCTTGTGCCCTGTCTCAATCTCCAGTGGCATTCAATGCAGATATCTTGAACGTAACATTCGAAAATTGTGAGAACACACTCCGAGAAAAGAACACAGTAAAACTCCGAGAACACACAAATTGAGATCTACGTACAATGCTTGTAATTTCTTCTGATCCAGTTGTTGCTAATTAAAAAAAACAAAATTATCGCAGCAAACGCTCATTGGACCCTGAAGTGCTTAGCCTACTGGAATGTAGCTCCCCAGAAGAAAAATTACGCGAATTATTAATGGATGAAACTGAGGATTGCTCACTTCTCGATTCAGATTCAGAGAATTCTCTTAGTGACTAAAATGTTCATAAGGTCCTCATAGATTTTTTTAAAAAAACATAATTAATGAATTTTTTCCGTTTAAATGTTGTCTTCTCTTTTTTTCACTCTTCTTAATTTCATCGCATTAATTGTACAAAGCCCTAAGTTAGTTGGTACTAATTCCATTTTATGCTGTTTTCTTGTTAATGAGTAAAACTATCACAAATAAATTGATTTGTTCTCTGATGTCATAAACGCTTTTTTATTAATCTAATACGCATCATTAATTTAATATTGGCACCAGTACTTAATTTGAGTTCCTAATTTATTTCATGTAAATTACTCTCCTTATAACAGTGTTGACGGGTGAGAAAAAGAAAGATGAGCTGTGAATTGAAGAAATCATTGAATTGCTAGTTGACTTGTTAGTGAATTGAAAGAACTCAAAATGAATGAAGCAACTACGAAAAATATATTAAATTAAATAGTTTTGTTTGTTTGTACAGATAATTTAAGGGAAGTGTGTTTGTTCTAAAAAAAAATAAATAAAAATATATTTAATTTAGTAATGTAAACTTCCGTAAAATAGTAGTCATTTTATAATGTAAGAAAAATATACTGTTAATCTGAATATTATTTGTTGTCTACTGTCTTATATTTAAACAATTTTATTATATTTAGTGTAAAATAAAAAAAATAGAAATTGGAGTGAGTTTTTTTTAGGTCGCGTCCACGTAAATTGGGAGTTTGACCCACTGTGCATCGGCGGAGAAACTTTAAGTACTTTCAATAAAATATTTCCGAAATGATTCAGAACAAAATAGTAAGTGGTAATAAAATAGTAATTTACATAAAAGATATTACTGATGGGAAGATGATAGCACTTAAAGTCTATAAATGGCTCAAAGTTTGTAGTAAATTGGATAGCTATTTACAGGGCTGGATTTAAAGTTCAGGCGCTGCTGGGTCCAAAAGTTTTTTCCGCCCCTCTTCATATAATCGGAGGGTTGGGGCAGGCGTGTCCAGCATTTTTCAAGAAATGAAACTCTTTTATGATGGCAATTTTAATTTTATCGCATAATAACATCACTCATGCCTTTATAACATTTATTTCTCTATTCATCACAAATATTTTCTATAATGATTTTAAAAAAATATTTTTTAGCGACAGCCTCTTGGCATTGTGCGTCCCAAGGCCAGAACCTATAGGGCCTGGTGGTTCATCCGGCCCTGGCTACTCAACAGTTGTTAAAAATACTGATCGCTCAATTCCATCACTAGCCTGTGTAATTGGTGTATAAAGAAGAATCTAGATAGCACTGACTAGAAGCTTGGTTGTAGTTTAAGTTATTTATTTATCTATTAGATCTAGGGTTCCCAGAACAGTGTTGCGAGGTCAGCCCTGTATTTCTCAGGTTAGTCCCCTGAAACTCTTTACATTGTCCCCTAAATTCACCAACTTCAACCCAAAACTTATCTAAATTTTCCTCTAAATCCACCAACTTTAACCCTAAATGTTTAATTCTTATTTTTCTTTTAGTATAACCAAAATTACCTCATAGTATAAGATAAGAATAAATGATTAGAAAAGTAAAAAATACCCAAGCTGGTTAATAAAACACTAAATCTAGAGGGGAAAAAACAATCTGGTAACACTGTCCCAGATCGTGGTACGCAAGTACTTTCCAGGTAATAATCTTTTTAACACGTTCAATGAGGAATAAAATTTTTAAAAATATTATTACTGAATGTATCAATGGATGAAAACGATCTGAAATTAATAAAAATAATTCATGATGGTAGACGTAGTTAAGGTGAAAACACTGATGAAAAGCATCTGTGAATCCAGTTGAGCCACATCAAGATATTGATGCTCTGATCGTAAATAAACATGCTTCCAACTGAAAAAATGTTGATGCTTTCCTTTACTATGTCCAAATTTTTTACTTTTGATTGATACACTTTTATAAACAGAATTTTTGATTTTGAATCTAACTTTTGCTGTCGTTATGTGAGTTTGATAAATTTTTCATCTTGGAGTTTCGAGCTCCATTTCTAATTTATTATATATTAATGAAATATATATTGTTTTATTTGTTATGTAAAGTTTCGTAAATCAGTTTGTATTATTTTATGAAGACTAATATAAATACTATAAGATCTGATAGTGGTAAGCCCAGTTATCTGAAAAGTCTAAATGTATAAATGGCATAAAATTTGGGAACCCCTCTAATAGATTATTACAGGCAATCCACTGCA
Organism: Rhaphigaster nebulosa; assembly: GCA_948150685.1. Classification (NCBI taxonomy): domain Eukaryota; kingdom Metazoa; phylum Arthropoda; class Insecta; order Hemiptera; family Pentatomidae; genus Rhaphigaster; species Rhaphigaster nebulosa. The sequence continues at coordinate 28,900,811 of OX411311.1, forward strand.
GAGTTGATGTTCCCTGAGTACAATACTATTGATTTTTAATGTACGACTAATAACAGTTCATGTTATATTGTTAAAATAGTTTCTAGATAAAATAATGGTAAACAGAAATAAATGATCAAAAATAAAATTCTAAATCTGCTATTCTGAATTGACGATTTTTGGCGAAGTACTCATGCGCGTAAGCAGAATTTGTTTTCAATTTTTTTTTGGGAAGGTATTTAATGAGAAGGTAAGCAATCATTAAGTGCCTATAATTGCCAAATAGGGCGTAAGTTTTAAGGATACGAATGAAAATTAGATCAAAAATTATCAGAGGCCGTGGAGGCTGAGAGTGTTAAGGAGTCACCTTAGCAACCTCTATACTTCTACGGCACCTGTACGGGTTGAAATTTATTTCGTGGCGACCCCACGTAATAATAATTCCCACTCTGGTTAGAATAGGTTGGTATCCTGTAGGCTAACCCTTCCTGTGTGCCTTAAAAGGATAGAAAAGTACGTTAAACCCTAATAAGAAAAAATCAAATACAATGTTATTATTATTAATTTTGACTATTAAAATAATCTATTACATGTAATCATTAACACATATGTAATAATTAAGTTACATGAATTAAACGCAAAAAGACTATAAATTAATTTATAAATCTGCAATAGACATATTTATTTTAAACAGTTGACATCCGCATGATGGTATAGAAGGATCAATCTAATTAGGGATTGTTAAATTATTTGCCACTTCTATAATTTTGTTTTTATTAAAAACTAGTTTTGAATGTTATACATTCATCTTCAGTTCAAACAAGAACATGTATTTGATTTCTTGCCTTAATTATATTCATAATTCATAAATGTTTTATAAAACTAATTTATATTACATTTAATTTAATATGTTTAATAATACCAAACTGTATTTTGAATTGCTTATTTTTAATTTTTTGTGTGTTTTTAGAAATGAAGATGAATGTATACCATTCGAAACTAGTTTTCAATAAAAACCAAATTATAGAAGTGGCAAATAATTTATCAATCACTAATTTATTTTAATAAATCTAAAATTTCAATTTAGGTAATTATGTTTGCATTTGTGTTATTTAATTGGTGTCAGATTTAAATTTTCAGACTCTATTTAAATGTTTTGTTATTTATATTGATTTTTTAATTTGTTTTTTAAATTTTATATTTTTTATAAGGGTAGTAAGCCCCGTTAAAAAAGAGATGTATATACATCTCTTTTGTAAGATGTATATATACATCTTGAGTGTATATAATTAAATATTGTATTATTTGTTGGCCTCTTTCACATCCTCTTGCATCTGCTGTCGCATTTACTACTTCTTCTTACAAACTACCATTGACATTAGAGCTCCAGGTAGCTAAGCCAGCTTGAAACTGAGATGTTAACAAAGCCGCTTCGAACTTTAAGCATTTAAGCCATCTTACCCGGGGTGGGGAGGGGGGAGGAGGAGGCTGTACCAGTGTGTGAGATGATCCACTGCTAGAGAAGGGGGAAAGACCGTGTCGAGGAAAGTGATAGAGCGAGTGAGTTGTATCGGCTTTCCGGTTCTCGAGTGCCTCCTTCATTGAATCGATATTCAACTCGGAATCGATGGTGCATTAAAGTGATTGCACCTCTCATGTTTTTTTCCAATCCGTCTAGTGATGGTGACTGGTTTATATCGTGTTCCCAGTCGAATTTCAAACATGGCACCATTTCAAAGTGGAATTCCATGTACGGAAGTTTTACTGGCTACCTTCTCTAAACTGATTTAATAGGAAGTGATTTCAGGTTTCACGGCAGGATTTAATTTAAACATTCTATTGTAATGCAATACCATCAGCGTTGAAAACATAACCTGCTTGGATTGCAGCAATATTAAAATATATATGCCGCTAATGACTAGCTTCGGTAGATGCGGAGTATTATAAAATATGTAATTATGCAATATTATATCTATTTATGAGATATTATAGCGCTAAAAGACCACAAGTTAAAATGCAACCAAATCCGTGACTCAACATATAAAGGATACAACACTTGCTTTTTTTTAAATATCAATAATTTCTCCACAAGATATCGTTTAAGGACCTAACGAATGTGAAAAATCGCATTTTTCGAACGCCTTAAGTTTCGCTGGTACTGCCGGCGGTTGCGGTTGGCAAAGCCTGCCAATCGTAGCCGCTAACTGTTACTGCTTCTATATTTCGCTGAAACTGTCCACTGCCACTCTTGCATAACTTATAACGTTATAACCTCTCCTATATTCATAATCAAATGATATCATTATAACTATATAGTATATCCTTAAAACCTTTAAAATTATATGTTATTTAGATACATACAAACTATAGATAAATGAATAAGTTTATTTACAAGTATTTACAGATATGCAAATATATGTGTGCAACATTTATATTGTTATGTTATTTACAACTAGATATTTGTTAGGTATTTTAGGTAAAGTTCGTCTGTCGAGGGTTCTTTATTGCTTATTAATAAAATAATAATAATAATGTGTGAATATAAAAATTAAATAATGTTTTTCCACACATTATTTTTTACTATCACATCTCTGTAGTCGTTATGTTTGGGGTCATAAAGTACCTGAAAATGGTTAACAACTCTACTAGACGTTCGTCGTCATAATCGCTGAATCCTTTTTTATTAAACGACATTGTTTTAAATGGCAAGCAGGAACCGTCGCGTCTGAGACAGTATGACTCCTAAAACGGTCAGAGACGCGCCAGTATATGTATGACGTCATACCTAGACTGCCGGGCAGTGCCAGCGAAATATGTTTCTGCCTATTCAATCTAAGTAGTAGTAAACTGCCTACAAACTTTGCCGGCCGCAACCGCGGGCAGTGCCAGCGAAAGTCTACCTTTAGGTATATTAATTTACCAGGAGCAAAATTTACAAAATAAAATCTTATAGACACAAATCTAGGGCTCAGACAAGTAAAAATGTTCAGAGATGAAACAATTATTCGCAATGGAGAAGTTGAAAACAAAGTGTCCCCCTTTTTTTTTTGTTTCCTGAAAAGTAGCTTCATTTTGTTACTGGGATGGTGCCATTGATAGTACGTAGATGATATATAAAAAGTATAGATAGTAAAAAAAAAAAAACCCGCAAAAGTCAGTGAAAAAAAATAAAAACAAGAAAATCAACTGTTTAATTTCATTAAAACAGTCGGATCCCTGCACAGATTGTTCATTAGGAATAACAATTGGGTAGATGCGGGTAGAACAAAAATGTGCTCCTCCTTTTTTTTTTTTTAATATAATTTTTTTAAGGTAAAGACTGTACCTTTAAATAAAAAAAAATTGTCAACTTGTACCGTACAATTTAGTTGGCATAATTATTTTAATTCATAACTATAAATTGGTAGGCGTAATAAGTATATAAATATAATGGAAGATTAGATAATTTATGTGAAGTATTAGTAATATTTGCTGTAAATTTATATTACTTGCAAAGTTAATAAACGATGAGCCGATTGGTGAACGTCCTAGGAGTAGACCGAAGCGTAGCCGTAGGTTTGGATGGCAGTTGGTGGACTGAGATTTGTAGACAGCGATTCATGGTAGGTGGTGATGGTATAAACCTAAGGGTTCTTAATATACCTATGTGAATATATTAGTAATATTTGATGGGAAATAGATATAAATATACAATATACATAAGAGAAGTGAGAATAATACAAATTCACTACTTAGATATTTATTGTGATTTTGCCCAAAAAATAGATAGGATGTAATCCTTAGCTGAATACAATATTATATGGTATCACATCCCATTTATTAATGCTATTAAAATATTTCTAAACGAGAACTTGGTTCAAGTTGAATGTGTTTTATTTTTACATTTCTATTTTAATTTTCAGAGAGGTATGCTGGTTACTTTATTCTTATGGTGGCCTATAGATAAGAGGATAGCTATTCTGTTTTTTTGGGTGAGTATTTACCTAACTCTCAAGCGTATCTGAATGAAAAGACAAATTTTAAAAAACAGTTTTGTGATGTGTGTTTTGTAATGTATGTATACTTAACTTAAACAGCTTCCGGTCTTCAGACATGATACCACAGACAAAAGTACATTTTAAAAATCAATATTTCGGAATTATTTTTAATAAATTCATAAACTTTTAACTCTCAAAAACTTTATAACGTAGAATTACTTTCCTCCATCTGAGGTGTCAGAACAGAAATAATTTAAATAATATAAGACGCTTGTGGTGAGATATTTAAACGATCGTAGATTCGGTTCTATAAATGCTAGAAAGGAAGAATTGGTATAATTTAACAGAGAAAATGTGCTATTAGAGAGTGCAAAATGAATTTTCGGATTTGGACCTAAGGCGGAAGTACAGTGAGCGAGAAAAGCTGACCAGCTTTGAATGTTGAGTTGATGACGCCAGCGCTGACTACAATATAATTTGCAAAATTAGATTGGATCTTCATTCACGAGATTGCTATTTCATAATTATATATTCTTCTTTCCAATTCTCATTACATGCACTCAAAGTAATTATGTGCCTTTAAAACATCAAGCTTATGTTCGATGTTTTTTTTTTACGAATTACATCACGCACATACCAAATATATTTTTCTGATACTACGTTTTTAAAGGGAATTAAATAGTATTTATACGAAACTGTAGGTAGACTGTTTTATAATTTATTTCCAATTGATATAGGTAGATTACCATACACGGTCTCAATTCATTATATTTGATTTTATTTCATTATAGTAGCTTGCGGTGTCCAGCACCATATTCATCTCTGTTTAAAAAACATCCTCAAGATTAAAACAGGCCAATTATTCATTATACGTATCATCATATTATACAATAGTAATTCTAATTTTAATTTATTATCATGGAAACAATTACCATTACTCTACCCTTCGAATCATTACACCGTCAAAAGGGGTGGTTGTTATTTTGAACATATCCTCTAAGATATTTGTATATTATTTCCCCAGACCTGTTCGAATTAAATTCACAAGTGCAACACTCAAAATAAAAAACTTCAACAGACCATTCATGATATTGCTACAGTTTTAATCTGATTTTATTTGATGATGTAACTCAAATAAAATCAGATGAAAACTGTAGCAATATCATGAATGGTCTGTTGAAGTTTTTTTATTTTGAGTGTAAATAATAAGTAATATACAAAAAATATCTTAGACGATGGACTAATGTTCAAAATAACAACACCCTCCCCCCCTCCCTTATGACGGAATAATGATTCGAAAGATGGTCATTGTTTGCATGATAATAAATTAAAATGAGAATTACTATTGTGTAATATGTAGTATTTATTTTGAATATTTCGAATTAAATTCAACACCTACTAGGACGAACAACCGAATTCAAATGAAAATTAGAATGCATTAGATCCGAAGCCATAATATTATTTAAAGTAATTGATTTATCAGTATATTTTTATTGAAATTTACTTTTATATATTCCTAAGTTTCTTGGAATTTATTTTTGCATACTATCAACTGGAATTAATTTTTTTTCTAACGCCGTCCAAATAAATTAGCTCCGTAACTCCAAATATTCTTAGAATAAACATTCTTAGATATTTTACTTAATAGGTTCATAAAATTTTAACTCTCGAAAACTTTATAACGTAGAATTACTTTCCTCCATCTGAGGTGTCAGAACAGAAATTATTTAAGACGCTTGTGGTGAGATATTTAAACGATCGTAGATTCGGTTCTATAAATGCTAGAAAGGAAGAATTGGTATAATTTAACAGAGAAAATGTGCTATTAAAGAGTGAAAAATGAATTTTCGGATTTGGACTTAAGGCCTTAGTACAGTGAGCGAGAAAAGTTGACCAGTTTTGAGTGTTGAGTTGATGACGCCAGCGCTGACTATAATATAATTTGCAAAATTAGATTGGGTCTTCATTCACGAGATTACTATTTCATAATTATATATTCTTCTTTCCAATTCTCATTACATGCACTCAAAGTAATTATGTGCCTTTAAAACATCACGCATATGTCCGATTTTTTTTTTTTTTTACGAATTACATCACACACATAGCAAATATATTTTTCTGCTACTACAGTAGACCCACATATTGTAGACGATTTAAACATTCTTAGATATTTTACTTAATGATTCCTAAATGGTAGTATTAATTTATAATGTTAATAATTTATATAGCACACCCTGCTCGGATGCCCAAGTAATTGGCATTATCCTCACTAGAATTGTTGTTTATACAGGATGGTTATCTTGGAAGGCCCCTGCAGGCCGCAAGTATAGACCTAGTTGTGGTTACTTCCACTCCAAGTCCCTCTGCTCTGTAGTCACTGTGGCTCTCTAGTTAATATGCTATACTCTGCTAATAAGAGTTCTCCGCTACTTCCTCATGAGAAATTCATATTAGCTTAGAAATTATTTCAAATTTATTACTATAATTTTGTAAGAAAAGGATAGAGAAATAATGTAGATTATATTTATCCGTAGATAAAAAACGACAAATAATGCAATAAATGAAAAAATTCGGAGGACCAATGTAAAGACAAATATTTTTATGAAAGTTTAAATAAAATTAAATGCGAATCAGACAATTTACACGTAAAACATGAAATTATGCTAATATAGAAAAAAACAAATGTTACGAATACAATAAATTATCAATATTATCTAGGTAAATTATAATTATTACTTACAATGCGTTGAAGATACTCATGATGAAATCCAATAGTTGGCAGATAGGAAATTTAAGGAAAGTACAAAGGAAAGGATTTAGGAAATAATGTGGTTGCGTGAACTTACAAAACGACGGCTTGAAGTAGCAAAATAGAATTTCTTGATAATACGGTAGAACACAAATAGCGGTAGCAACAAAGCACTGAAATGATCAAACAAAACAAGGTGTGATGACTGACGATAACTGAACATAAATTATTATAAAAATGAGCAGAATACTTTTCTGTAGGTCTTTTCGGTTTCCAGGCCTCCGGTTACTATTATGATATCGGTTACCAGATTCAGATTAAGGCAGGTAGGTTACAATCATTTAACCGTTAGCCATTCCTTGCATTTCGCCGACCCGGACTCTGGAGCTCATACAAATACAGTAGAGAGTATGTGGATATCGGCAAAGATGCGCAAAAAGGTTAATTGTGGAACACACAGTACCCTCATAGATAGATAGCTAGCTACCTTCGCGAGTTCATGTGGAGGAAGAGATATTTGGGAAAGGATTTGTTTTAGAAAATTTTAACAAACATGAATGACTTCACGGCGGCAGATTTCAATTTCACATAATAAATATTCTCA